>OU898283.1:112048530-112302150 GCA_918026665.1 Diabrotica balteata
AGTGGTTCGCAAAATAGTTCGCGATTGTATTATCGATGAATACTTTACCCTCGTCACGTTTTGTTTCCTCTAGGCCATTCTACAACTGTGGAATTGATTCTGCAATACCTTTTTTGCTAAAGAATCGACACACCCGAAATTATAAAACTATCAAGGGTTACATAGCTCTATTACTCTGTTTAGCAACTAAGGCCATATATTTAGAAGTCGTGAGCATCTTGACCACGGAAAGTTTTCTAGCAAGAATTTTCCACTGTTTTATGTCAAATTGAAGCTTACCCAAACTAACGACCACTCTCACCAATGTCTAACGACCCTTCCGACTTACTTTCTCTTACTCCAGCACACTTTTTCATTGGATCCACATTGACCGCAATACCTAAACGGAATTTCTTAGAGGTCAAGGAAAACAGCCTTAGCAGATTCCAAAGGCTTCAAAAAATGATCCAAGGTTATTGACTAGGTGGTTTAAGGAATACATTTCATCCCTCGAGCAACGAGTTAAGTGGAAAAAATATTTTAGAAGTCTTCTCAGAATTGAAAGTCTAGTGACGGTGAAAGAAGATAGAACTGAACTCTTAAGGTAGTGCCTGGGTAGAGTGACTCAACTGCATGCAGGTGGTGATGGAATAGTTCGTGCAGTGACAAATAAAAATAACAGAGGTAATTTCAAACGACCACTGACAAAGGTGTACGTCCTACCCACAGATCAGTGACTTAAGCTTCAGGAAAGAAACTTTTAACTCAACTCTATTACCTGTTGAGCCCCTGAAGACGTTCAAGGGAGGTGGCTTAAATGTTAAAACTTTCGAGCAACCCCGTATAATACAGTTTCATCCAAGATACGCGACCTTCATTTTACACCCCTTGATAGGGACTCCAGGTGGTTGCGGACAGAAGATGGTCGACCACTTAGAGTCTCATCATATCAAGGTTTCGATAAGGACGCTATTTTTAAATTTATCGTTTACAAAATATTGTACATGTGCTTTTTTTTCTTTAATACAGTTTAGTTTAAGTGATTTGTTTTTGTATTATTACACTACGTGAAATTCAAATATTTACGTTACATCCCCTATCGAATACTCAAGCGCTAGTGAATGCGGCTGGGACAAGGCACACCGGTGAAGAAATATTGACGTGATCTAAGAACGAAACTTATAGAGGAATTTAAATAGAGATGACAAAACCACATGGGAACGAATGGTAAAAGAATTGTGATGAATTTAAAATTCAATGAAGTAAAAAATTTTTATTTACTTAAAACAAACAATTTTTCACCATTTAAAAATATGTCAAACGGACCAAAATTCACTGAATTATTTTAGTGTACATATTCAAATTTTTGTTCTTGCATTATCTATAATGTAAAAACTGTTGAACAAGATGTTACATTGTTGAGATAAGTGTCACAAAAATGTGTACATTAGGTGTGTCGTGATGTCCCACTTATTTAAAAAAAAATCACAGTTAAAATAACTTCAAGTGAGTACAAAGTTCCAAATTTTTATGCCATAACAATAATGTTTATTTAAAAAAGCGAGTGTCCGAGTGTTTTGTTTATTTTATAAGACTAGATAAGTTACTAGGGGGATAACATTTAATGCAGTGTATTGTATAGTGATTATTAATCGCTGATAAATGAATTATATGTTATCTTTTAATTCACCCAGGAATTTTATATTATATTCTAATAGTTCTGGAATTTGATGTTGATTAGCTAAGCATGTAATTCCCTGGAGAGTTCATCAAACCATAAGCAGCAGTACGGCTGATTTTTGTCGCGGCATTAGTACGTGGGGTCTAATAGACCAAACAAAAACGAAACGAGGCATTATCAGGAGCTACAACAACATTTTTAAAAAAGATATGTTAATTTTTTATTAAAGGGGGAAACATTTTTTTAGTATTCTCGACTATTTTACTTTCATCCCTAAGCCAGGGTAAGAATCACCCCAATTTTTTTTAATAGCAACGGGCATTAAAGAAGATATTGTTTAAAAACCCTTGTAATTCAGAGAACACTAGTCTTTCAATTTTTAAATTTCGTCCAGTGCTTTATTTGATTTATTAAAAAAATATAAAACTACAATTATCGTTTTTATTATTTTTAACTGGTTACAAACTTATTACTTGAAACGTTCTCTCACATTCAGAAGCATTTGTAAAATGATTCGTCGGCATTTGTTGACGTAAATCTTCTAAAGATGCATGTTCCATAGATTTGAGCTTTTAGGTATCTCCACAAAAAGAAATCCAGGAGAGACAAATCTGGTCACCGAGGAGGCCATTGGATGCTGCCTCTCCTCCCAATCCAATGCCGTTGAAAATGTTCGTTTAAATATTGACGAACAAATAAAGCATGTTGCGGTGGTGCGTCCTGTTGAAAAGTCAAACGCTCTTTTATTTTTAATAGTTTCAGTCAAGTCAGAGTAATCCCGTCTTTCATTAATTGTAAATACACTTCGCCAGTCAAATTGCCAGATATAAAAAATGGTCCCACCAGTCGATCACCAAAAGATGTATGTCCCATACATTTAATTTTTGCAGTAACTGCAAATGCACCTCTTGGAAGATCCTGTCGTTTGAAAGGCAATTGTGACGATTTACAGTTCCGTTTACAAAAAAGTGCATTTATCGAAGAAGCAGATATTAAATAGAAACTGAGAATTGGTCACGGTCGCTCACTCATTATTTCACAAAACTGTAAACGGCGGTCAAAATCATTTTCATTACTGCAGAATGGGATGACTTTGATTCTATGTGAGTTTGATAGAACATGAATATTTTGTTTCAAGAGAGTATGCAACCCAAATGTTTCATCCGTTATGGTGGTTGTCTAAACTTAATTTCAGTACACATGTTGATTAACGGTAGCTGATGGCGTTTGTGGCGAATATCAAAAGTACACTCTTATAAATGCACTGTTAAAATTTTTGTTTTAATTTGAAGATTTTAGATTTTGTTACTAAATTTAAGCATAGAGCTCTCACCATACAATTTCATGTAATTTTGTGTATGTTGCCTTAATTTATGTTTAACTGTCAATATTTTAAAATATTTAACCTAAGTTATTTCCGTGACTACTTCATGAAATTATATGATTTCTTCTCCGGGGTCACTTTGATACATTTTTCGGGGTGACTTTGTTATTTTATTTCTTTTTATAGTTTTCGTATTGAAACTTCAAACCGTTCATTAATTTCAGATTTTCATCATTATCTATATAAAAAGCCAAAATGCCTCGAGTTTATAAATGAAAGTTGGGATCAGGAAGCTACAAAAACTTCTCTGACGAAACTCTTGAATATGCTCTGCTTTAAATAATAAACGGAAACTTGTCTGTTAGAGCCGCTTCACAAAGATTCAAAATTCCGCATGGTACTTTATATAATAAATACAAAAGGAAGCACGGGCAAAATCAATCGTGTCCTGCATTGTCAAATGTGCCGATTGGGGATTTCGATTATCGACGTTAGATGTATAACTTTTCACTAAGAGTTATTTAGAAATAACTGGAAGAATTATTTCTAAATTTAAAAACGGGGTCCTAGTAATGACTGGGTAACCCATTTTTTAGAGAGGCATAGTCAGCAAATCTCTGAACGACTTGCGTCTAACATTACTAGAGCTCGGGCAGGTGTCACAAAAGAAACGATAAAATTATATTTCAATAATTTAAGAACAACTCTCTTAAATTGCCCTCCATCGCACGTTTTTAATTATAATGAAATCAACGTAAGTGATGATTCGGGGAACAGAAGATTGCTATATAGAAGAGGGACCAAATACCCAGAGCAAATCACTAATCATAGTAAAGCCGCCACATCAATAATGATGTGCGGTGCTGCTGATGGCACACTACTCACTCCTTATATAATATATCGCAGCGAACATATGTGTGATGCGTGGAGATTAGGGGGTACACATGGCTCTCTTGTTGTAGTAGTGGATGTTGCGAAAGAGGAACTAAATATAACCAAACAAAAAATGGGTGAATGGAGGTAACTTGTTTTACAGACTGGTTTGAGATCATATTATTATCACACGCAAGACAGCTGGAAGGTAAAAAAGTTATGATCGGTGACAACTTGACGTCTCACTTTTCAGATCATCTATTACAACTATGTGAATTGCATAATATTGAATTGACGTGCCTTCCAGTAATTTAACATACATATGCCAGCCTTTGGATGTATCCTTTTTTAAACTCATGAAAGTTTCTTGGCGAAAGATATTGAAGGAATTTAAATTGCAACATCCAAAAATTACTGGTGTACCTAAAGATCAATTTCTGTCGTTATTAAAAAAATGCTTGGAATTAATCCTGGATCGGACAACTGCAAAAACTGAGCACAAACGTGGAGACTGTAAAGAAAGTGCAATTAAGAGGGTTTTGAAGAATGGGTTCAAGGCTTGTGGCATGGTTCCTTTCGATCCAAATTGAATATGTTGATTATGTAGAACCTCTGATTAACGACAGCCTCGCAGACTATTTGATGAATAAGAAGTCCGCGGTGGAAGTTATTAAACGTCGAAGTAAAAAAAACTTAATATCAAACCCACAACACCCAGCATGTCTTATACACCTTTTTCTTTAAGTTTATAGGAATGGAGGTGTTTTTCAAGATATGTGCTAGTTTGCTGAAAGCACCCCATGCCAGTTGTGTTCTTTTAATTTCAGCATCTTGATTTGGTTTTCCTAGTTTAATAACATGACCTAGATATACGTAATGTTCAACATTTTCTATGGTATGATTTTGTATTGTTATATTTGTCTGGTCTCGGCTCAGTATTTGTGTTTTGCTGTAGTTCATTTTTAAGTCTACCGCTCCTGAAACTGCATTTAATTGTTGTAACAGATCATTTGGTTCATTAATAGATCTATTAAAACTATATCATCTGCGAATCTCAAGTGGTTTATACCCTTAAGTTGATACCCTTATTGTTCCATTCCAGTTTCTTAAAAATATCTTCTAGAGCCAGGATAAATAGTTTGGGAGATACTTTGCAGATATAGTGAGAAATGAAAATAAATACAGAATCCTACTATTGATATTGGAAGGGAAAATAGAAGGAAATAGAGGACCAGGACGCCGCCGAATATCCTGGGTTAAAAATTTGGGACAGTGGACAGGTATGACCACCACAGACCTATTTCTAACATCTGCTAATAAACTACGATGGTCCATTGCGGTAGCCAACACTTATACAGGATAGGCACTAGCAAAAGAAGAAGAAGACTGGTCAAGAGATTAATTTCAAATAATTGTCTAAATCGCCGTTAACTTAACTAAAGCACGTTACCTTTAAATGATGATGGATAAGGTATTCTTAACTCCATATTGTTCTAATTCTAATAACTTCTTGTTTTCATTTAAGTATGTAAGTAACAGGCTTCATTGACCAAAAGACTGTATCATGTAATAATGTTTAATATGAACTGTTCATACTGTACTACTGAAAATAATAATAACTAAGATGTACAACAGTCCATATTGTACATCTTTATTATTATTACTTTTAGTAATATAGTATGATGATAATTTATTCTAAAGTGCTTAACCTCTATTTCTTCCATAAGACCTCGTGCTGCCTGTACCATATCATAGTCCTGTCAGAACTTTACAATAATAAGCTATTTAGTCCCATGACAGACCGTATACTTTGATTTTAGATACTTCTTTTCCAATACAGTTTTTTCTGACCTTAAGTTTTTTATAGCCAAACACAAAAACGATAATCCCAGATAGTTGAAAGCAGAAAATAACATGCAGTAAATACAAAAAAGTGCGTGTTTTTATGTCTTTATTTTTATAATGCAAGGCTTAATAAGTTATATAGGGTGGACGTATGTACAGATCTAACAGATTTTTAATACTGTAATAGTTTTTGGGATTTTCCTTCACTGTGAATTGCGAATCTATTTCTAAATACTTAACAGCGTCGGGTTTTACTTCTGACCAAATGCCGTTTTGAAGATCTTCATCGACATCGGGAGTGGGGTTTCTAAAATGTAGAAAAGCATGTTATACTAATCCTTTGTATAAAAAATGTATATAGTAACTTTTAGTTGCCTGATTACGTGTTTTATGGAAAGTAATTGCCTGATTATAAAATTTAAAAAAGTAAAAGTAGTGATCAATGGTAAAAGCATACAACCCTGTCTCATTCCTTTTATATTAAGCATTTCTTTTTATATGTATCCAGCTATTTAAACAATGGTAATATATATAAAGATAAAATTATAAATTATTTAAATATCTTCGTTTATCAAGTTGCCTTCTTTATAAGTTTTATAAGTTTCTACAGTATTTATTCAAAGTTTATGCTATTTAATAAATAAAAAGCATTAAGGTCATGTATAAATTTATACATCTATGGCCAAATGCTAAAAACTGCACAACAACTTGCATTACTAATAAAGCCTGTCGTGTATCAAAACATTTCGCTAACTGAATTGCATGTGGTGAATTTTTAATATATGATTATTGTGTGTATCTTTTAAAGAGCGCATGAAAATGCAAAAAAGGAATAAAAAATAAATAGTTTAATACTTTAACCTTTATCCAACATAAAGTATACTGGCGACACAGCGGTGTTAGCAGATGCCGATCGTAGAAAATCTTAAACTCTTTCTAAACAAACTAACTAGGGAAAGCGACGATTTTGGTCTTAAAATAAATACGACTTTAGGAAAGATCATAATTATCCAACAAAATCCGAACTTGCAGACAAATAATTAATTCCCAAACCAAATCTTCGGTCTTGCGTGAATTATTGTCAAGGTATTAGCAATTATTTGTTTGGTTTAAAGGGACCTTCTTTACTATTTCTTGTTGCTTTATAATACAATTATACTTACTGGTATTTAATAAAATTAGTCCACCACTTTAATATAGCTTTTCGAAGATTTTCATTAACTTCTCTACGAGGAGCTCCAGCCCATAAATACGGCACTTCTCCTCCATGTGGGACTCCTAAAAAATATCTTAATTAAACAAAACCACAAAAATTGCATTAAAATCTTCACAAGCGTCACTAGAAGTTTATTTGGCAATTTAATTTCAGTCTTGCCTTCATAGCAACCAATTAATCAAACTTATATATCATTACTTTGACATAGTTAACGATCTCAGAGGCTATATTGACAGCAATGATCTATTATATCCTAGCTGCTACCAAACACGCTAACCAATATATTCATCAGCATTACTCCACATAACTACTACTAAAGTGGTAGAGAAAGTGACTCATATTTTCAATGTTGACCTTTTGCGGGTTTGAGGGGAAGGGAAATCGATGAGTCAAAGGCTGTACTGTTTTTATTTAAAAAAATAATCAGGATTTTAGAACGAACTGATTGTCATAAAAATTATTTTCTTATTTTATAGATGCCTTAGGTATATTGTCAAATGAGATTTAACCCTAGAATACAAACGTTTTTTTAACATATGTAAATGCTAACTATACGTAAATTTTACGTACTCACTGATTTAGTTCTAGTTTTTTTAAAAAGACAATCAAGATTTGATTTCACGTACAAAGCGTCTATGTATCTGTTTATACGCATTTCGGCCTAATAGGGCTCATCAGAACAGCTATTCATAGACATCCTCAACGTGAAAATAAATCTTTTCTGTCTTTAAGAACAATACTAAAATGGCTTCGATATGGACGCAATAGCGATATCTGATAATAAATCTGTAAAATAGTTTCGAAACCAATTCAGATTTCTGCTTTAATCTGAACCTTCTAAAAATTGCAAGGCAAAACAGACGTTGATAAAGATGTTAATAGTTTTTTCTTTTTATTTCATATCTACTTAAAACAAAATGGTTTAATTTCAATATTATTTAGGTTTATTTAGAACGATACAAATAAAAAAAACATTGATATATTAATAATCCAAACATAAACAACATAAAATAGACACTTTTGACACAGAACAGAATCTTGTAATAATATGTACACGATAAGTCTGTGCATATAATAAACATTACAAATATAGAAACGATAACCTTCTATTGATGTACAAATTCCATACACATTTTTATTTGATGCTCTCCACGCAGGGCACTCCCACACTTGTAACATTTGGTAGTTGTCATTCGTTTCTTTGCTATAGAGCATAAACTACAGTAAATCCATTTTTCTTTCCTTTGGAGACCTCAGCGGTCTTCAGTACAATGCGTTAAATTCAAAAGCATGGAAAGACTCTCTTTAAGACTTCTTAATAAAGTTGGTACTGTTTGGAGTCTTATTTATTGCCACAGCTTCGTTAATTGTTCATAAAGTTTTAGCATAAAATTTAATTTTGATAATGGCTCCTGTTAGTTTTTAGTTGCATTGTGATGGTAGATCACAAACGCGTTTATTCCTGCAATATTCATAATATTGTAAAATATCCATAGTGCCACCTTCTAGTCTTCCTATTGCAGTAAATATTCTGAGACATTTGGTCAAAAATATCTACAGCCTCTTTAGTTGAATGATATGTATGGATTATTTCGGGTTTTGTTGTTTTATGATTAATGTTTCCAGGAAAATGCATAGTTGAAAGTAGAAAAACTGTCTTATTTTGCTTACATTTATAAAATAATAAAGTCATGTTTTCATCGTACACAAACATACTTGAACCGCACTTCCAAGTTTTGTTATTGAGCAATTTAGGAGGTATTTCTCTTTTGTTGTTCCGGAGTGTTCCGACCATTGTCAAATTGTAAGAGAAAGATAATAATTTAGTTGCAAGAGGGATGCTGAAAATTCAGTTGTCCATTGTCACTTTACGTCTACTTCCATGTAAAAGTCTCGTCAGGTTTGTGACAAAATGTTCTGCTAAAGGAATGCCGTTAGTTGCAGTAGATTTACCCAAATACGGTGTTGCATTTATTACATATTTCGTAGCCACATCGCAAACCATAAGATTTTTATGCCGTATTTACTAGGTTTGTTTGGCATATACAGGCGAATTGGACACCTGTCACGAAATCCTAGGAGTTGTCGATTGTCACATAACACAGTTTTCTATAAACAAGTTCCAAGTTTTAGATATTGAAGCACAACTACTTTCTTTTTTACGTTCTTCGCTTGTCAAGAAGAAGTTATTAAATCGTAAGGAATTAATTAAAAAGTTAAACCTTTCTCTACTCATTGTTGCTTTATATCTATGGACACAATAATTGCTATCAAATACAAAGTTAGCTAAGAGGTAATTATTTTTTAAAGCCGCAGATAAAAATAACACACCTAACAGTACTTTCAGTTCAGGCAATGTCGTTTCTAAAACAGTACCTTTTTTTGTCTTGTACTTCTCTTGTAACTCTGCAATTTTTTCGTTTGTACATAGCAAAACTTGGTTCACAATCTGATCTGTAAAAAATAAATTAAAAACATCTATAGGTTCTAGAGCATCTTTAACTAAGTTGGTTGGACCTGGACGGATATAAACAATATTTCTCGATGCGACATTACGACCTCCATCATTTATTGGTAAATTACTCCACTTATAACCGTTTTTACCTATTAAAGACTGTTTATCCTATATTATAACAGACGATCTTTGTTCAATACGGTTATCAGTATATGTTGATTCTGATGACGGCTGCTGCGTAATTTTAATTCTTTTACGAGAGCATGTATTTCTTGTTTCTTTGTAAGGTTCTGCTGGTGTATCTGCCCAGTTGTTAGCTAGTTTTGTGAAGATATTTCCTTCGTCGCTGTCAAATGGGTTTTCTAACTCCTCTAGATCATATTCTGTATCACTTAAATAACTGGAGTCACTTTTATTTATAATTTCCTCCAATTCTTTCTCAAAAAGAGGACGCTTTAGATTAACATTTGATTTTGCACACATCATATTTATATGTTAATAATAATATTAACACGTCACAATTACGTACAAAACTTTTTACGCGAATACTAACCGCACGTAACCATGAAGTGAGGATAGCGTAGCCCACGTGGCTAAGCATTGTCACGTTTAGTTTTCTTTCAGTAGATGTCAGATTAAAATTGGTTCGGATACATCGTTGATGTGTCTCTAATACAAGCTGATGTTTAATGTATAAACTATGTATTAATTGGCAGTATTATGAAAATTTGTTGACCATTGGACGACCTAACCACTTAATTGGGAAGCTACACTCATATTGCAGTTTTCCGGAGGACTTAACGTCTAATTGGGAGGCCACGCAATCATTCTCACTAATTCATTGTTAAGCATTGGCAACGTTGATTGTTTTTTTATTTTTTTATTATTATTTTTTTTAATAAATATGATTGGTTTAAAGTTGTTTTATTTGCTATTAGCTAAGGGTTCAATATTTTATTCCCGTTTAAGACAAAACGAACTCAGACGAACTCACACTTGAGAAACTGAGCTAGACAAAGCATAGACGATAAGCTCCCATGGTTGATTGAGGTATTAATTTTATAATGGTACTTCAATTCTCTTTAGTAATCTTATCGCTACAAAGTTAAATTATAAAAAAGTAGAAACCGCTGAGCTGACAAGTGAATAACAGTTTATTAGTTTTATTTTTAAAACTTACCTTGTTGAGTGCTATTCTCTGGTAACCAAGTTAGCTCATATAGATATACTGGTACATACTTAGAGGCACTTTCAGCTTGACGTATTGTTGATCGTCCAAAAACTTCGTCACTAGTAAACTAAAATTAAATACTGTATCATTAGTGTGTTATGATAAAACTCTCGATTTACAATAAAAATCCTAATGAACTAACCCCTAAATTACAGTACGTCAAGCCGTTTAGATATTGTAAGTTTTTATGTGATAGCATTACGTGTATATTTGTTGAATTCTAGCACGTGATCCCTAACACATCTCTGTGGGCTCTGCCATTTGGGTTCTATAAGTTTAAGATCTATATGGCATGACGCAAGTTTTTATTTTTCTATAAATTTGTATCGTTATAAAACATATTAAATAATTGTATGGTTTTTTAATGATCATTCTCAGTATATTTTACCGATTATGGTGTACCCTTCATTGCCTAGCCGTCCTTCATTTCTGTCCACGATTGTCTAATATTCGCTTTTCTGTGCCATGTTGCATTGGCTTGTCCCGTTATGTCATAGTCACATCTTCAACTTGAACGTCGTTTTGGTCCCTTGACGCCTATTGGGTACCACAGTGTAATTCTAGTGGACCATCTATTTTATGTATTTCTGACTACATGTCCCACCCACTGCCATTTTAAAGATTTAATTTTGTGGATTAGATCAATGAGTTAGGTTTTCTGTTTGATCCATTCAATTCTATTTCGATTTCTCTTTGTTATACATGCATTACCCCTTGTCCGTATGTCATGATTTGCGATCGCAAAAACAAGACAAACTAGAAAGGTATTACGAACAACAAAACAAGTAAAGAAAATCCTAAGGGCACGGAAAAGAAAATATGTACCTATATAGATAATAAACTAAAGCGTATTAAAGAAAATTACAAGAAAAATAAAATAAAACATTTTTACAAAGAGATAAAATGCATTAAAACTGGTTATGAGGGAAGAACTATAAATGTAAAAAATAAGCAATGAAACTTGATAGTGGACGAAGATCAAATATTTATGTGAAAAGTGCAAAGAATACTTCGAAGAGATAGTAAATGACGGATTACTACTAAAGAAAATTATAATGTTTCTTAAACCTCAAATAGTAATAGAAGAAATATCAAAGCCCACAAGTGAAGAAAGTAAAGGAATAATCAAAGATATGAAAAATTAAAAAAGCCCCGGGAAGAGCGGCATTCTGTCAGAGAACATAAAATATGGAGGAGCGGCTTTAATAAACCAACTTAGTGAGCTAATACTAGAAGTGTGGAATACCGAAGAAATGCCTCAAGAATGGAACAAGTCTAATATAATTTCTATACACAAAAAGCGAGATAGAACTGTATGTAGAGGAATATCCTTCTTAACTGTCATATATAAAGTGCTCGCCATATTAATTAAAAAACGATTAGAAATATATCTAGAGAAGAATCTAGGAGAATACCAGGGAGGATTTCGCAAAGGAAGATCAAGAACAGATCAAATTTTTATGGTAAAACAAATTCTGATCAAATGCTATGAATACAATATTTCAGCACAAGTACTTTTCATTGTGTACAAAGCTGTCCACGATACAATAGACAGAAACAAATGAATAAAGATGCTAAAAGAATTTCCAGTGCTAGAAAAAATAGTCTCCTCCTCAATCCTTTATCCTTCATAAGGATGTGCTGACGTTATGGTATTTGACGAATGGTTGCTATCCATTCTTCTCTCTCCTTCTACATCTACATTGACTTTAACCTCCAACCTATCCATTCCTCTCCATTCCATTTCAAAGGCCATTATCCGTCATGAGTCGGACTTTTTAATGGTCCAAGTTTCTGACGCATAGGTAGCGATAGAAAAGATCTAACGCTACCTACCTATGATCTAGACGCTAAAATCTATCCAGATTTTAGTAAGTTTGACCGTTGCTAATCTGGCCATTGTAAGGCGTCGACGTATCTCTTCTTCGCATCCACCATTGTTTGTGATAACCTAAGTAATTGAAACGGCTTACCATTTCAAACCCCGCTACGTTTCGTATTTCCGGCTGGTTATTTCTAATTCGATCGATTATTATTACCTTGGTCTTCTGTACATTAATTTTAAGTCCATATTCACGACTAATAGTATCTAGTCTATTCATGATGTATTCAATGTTATTTGTTAATGATGATAGTACTAAAGTGTCGTCAGCATAGCGTAGATTGCTGATTTTTCGGCCTCCCACTGATATTCCTCCTTGCCATTAGTCGAATACAATACGCGTGATGTGTTCGCTATATATATATATATATATATATATATATATTATATATATATATATATATATATATATATATATATATATATATATATATATATATATTGAATAACGTGGGAGAGATAATACATCCTTATCGAGCACCGGCTTTTAGTATAAAATTATCGGAGTATATGTTGTTGATTCTTACATTTACTGTGTTGTTAATATACAGTTGTTTCAGTAGGTATATTAGATGTTCGGGGGTACCCATTTTTCTTAGTATTCCTCACATTTTATGCCACTTCACATTATCGAACGCTTTCGAGTAGTCGACGAAGCACAAATATGTTTCTAGATTAAATTCTAAAGATTTTATTCTATGTCTTATGGATTGGTAATGACGTTCCCAAGTTGTCTTTAATTATCTGCGTAGAAAAAATAGTCTTCTTCTCATGGCGCTGTCTTCTTTCGAAGGTTGGCGATCCAAATGGCAATTGTGGTTTTGTAAACTGCTGCGCGAAAGATTTCTGCGGATGAGCGGTCGAACCATCTCCTCAGGTCTTTCAGCTATGAGTTCCGGCGTATTACTACTGATTTTGCCCTGTACTTTTTTTTTTCAGTATAACTTGAGGTAATTCATATTTTTCGCATCTTTACACATGACCCAAGTATTGCATTTTCCTCTTTTTGATTATTCTTAAAAAATAGTGAGATTGGTAAATTTGACTACCTTAAATATTGTCTACTTTGCTATTCAATATAGTTAAAAAAAATTGTAAGGGTTAGTGATATAAATCGGTCCGGCACTAATTTATATAAAGAGCATGCTGATGATGTGATTTTCATTGAAAAAATGGAAACGAACAGGCAAAGTATAGCAAAAAGACTGATTGGGGAAAGCTCTAAAATGGGACTGAAAGTTAATATTAATAAATTAAAGTACATGAAAATCTCGAGGTTCCTTTAAATTGGAGGTGGAGGGTGGATCAGTTGTAGAATTCGAGAAGGTGGATAAATGTACATACTTAGGTACTCTTATTGATCAGACATTCAAGAAAGAAACATAAACCTGAGACTGAACAAGAGCAACAGATGTGCTGGTGTCATGAGCAAAATAATTAAAGCCAAAGATATATCTCGTAATACAAAAATAATAGTATACAAAGCTATAATTATAACCACAATGCTATACGCTGTCGAGACATATACTATAAACAAAACAATACAGAACAGATTAAAAGCATGGGAAATAAAGATACTTTGGAGAATATTTGGTGAAAAAGTAGTAGAGGAAGAATGAAGAAGACGAACTAATGCAAACATGTACCAATTATATGCCAATTATATACGCTAAAAACAGTGGTGAAAAAACGTAGATTAGACTAGATCCGATATCTAGAGAAAATTGCAAGGTAATATACTGGTCAAGAATATTGATTGGAGAGTATCTGAGGGCAAAAAAAGAGGAAGATCAAAAAAGATATGAAGAGATGTAGTGATGCAATATGTCAGAGAGATGGGAATCGGAGATTGGAGCGATTGGAAACTGATAGCGAAAAACAGAAAACGATGGAAATTATCCATCCAACATTGGGCCTAAAAGCCCTGTTAACGCTGTAATACATTCATACATGTCATAACTGGTAGTACAATATACTGATCAAATACTTTTTTTCAGGTAGACATCCTGGATTTGAATATGGGATTTTATTAACCCTGCTGTCCTGTTCGGGTCTATTTGACCAAAAAAAAAATTTTTTTCTTATTTTACAAATTATTACGCGGCGTAACGTTTTGGTGTTTCGTGACTTTATTACTTAATATGAGGTCTTTCAATTGCATAAAAGATAAAAAATCAACTTGCTCATTTTTTTGATAAAAATTAAATTGTTACCTATGGTACGCTCGGGTCAATATGACCCACTTATTTAAACCGTTAAAAAATACCTGTATAGGTATGTTTAGTTGGTAGTATTTTATATTTTCTAATAGTGTTTGTCAGTCAGGTACGTCTATAAATAAAAACAAGTTTCTACAAGCTAGAACTTGTAAGTTAAGTAGTAGTAAAATAAGTGTAGTGTAGCTGGACGATGTCAGGTAGAATGGCATGTCACGTAAAAGGAAGTGGGGGTGATAGACAAGTGGTAAAACACTAATATTCCAAGGCCAAGCGCATTCATTTATTCGTTTATATTTCAAATTTCAGTCTATGTTTGCATGTTGATAATGTCGCACCGTAGAGCGCTAACCGAAGATGAGCTTCGCGAGCTCGCGAACGTGTGATGAGTGCATATCAGAAACAGAAAACAATACAAGTAGTGAGAGTGAGGAAGAAAGTAGTGATGAATCCTTTGGTGTTGAAACGAATAAAAATTTGTGAATTGACAAAGTTCAGAAGAACTGAAAGAGAAGGAAGGAAAATATTAAAAATATGGCTCAGCTCAGAGGAACAAAGTTAAACGGCCAAAGAGACACTAAATCTCAAGTGAGTGTTCGGGCTAGCTTCGATGCACTGGATTGCGGCTTTAAAGATACAACAGATAACAAGGATAATGAGCTAATGAGACAAGAAACGAAATGAGACCTGACAATGTCAAACGTGATATAACTAAAGAAGGTCACTGGGAATAAATTTATAGAAAGAGAACACTAAGAAGAGAAAAGAAGGGCGCCAACTCAACGATAGTTGAGATTTTGAAGTAACAAATAAATCTGGAGATAGTAACCTGAAATACAAAAAAAACTAAATAATAATCTTATTTTGCTATGTTATATACTGGTTAGTAGAACTGAAATAAAACTCAAAATAGTAACAACAAATATATTTATAAAAAGAATGTATATAGATACATGTGTATAACCAATTTACATATAATGCAAAGCTAAATATACAGTGGTAGTGGGTATAAAGATAAAATGGGACCTAATAGCCCCTCCACAAGCAAATAGTCACTACCACTGGCCAAATAAAATGTAAATATTAGTATTAACAAGAATAGTCCGTTAGGGTAGCCGAAGTCTTAACACTAAGGTTAGTAATCTAAATTTAAATAGTTCTACTAAACTGATAAACTAATCAACGTATTGTACAGGTATCAACAGTGATAACTCTGTTACAATTATCTTAAAAGTGAGTTTTCAATACTCCTTATCTATTTATTTTAAAGTCCACATAAAATTTATTTCCCTCCCCAAAATATTTTAATATTATTACATCAAAGTATGTATTGTATTATAACATGAAATCCAAGAAAATGAGTTATGGTCAGACTCACTAAATTCTTTAGTTAACCTAATAATCTATAAAAATGTCCTTTTTCCTCCCCGAATATTTTATATTAATTAAATTATCAAAGATATTAACCACTCATATGCATATGAATAGCTCACAGTGAATTAAATATACAATAGCAAATGGTCACAACAACTTATCTTTAATAACAATAGGTCCCTCCAAACTCAGCTGGGCACATCAAAACTAGTTCATCATGGTGACAAGTCCCATATTTTGGGGTTACTGCAAAATCCACGGATTCACATAAGCAACCTGCTAACCATACTTTGAAGTGTATATATATATATTTTATATTGAATATTTAAGTGACGGAATCTAAAAGGATTAATTAGTTTAATAAATGTGATTCAATAGCTGTAGCAGCATGGATTCAACTTTACCAAAGCACAACATTAAACATTAGGTTAGGTCAACATCATGTCAAAATTCATGAAGTTATTTCCATGGCATGACAGGAAATGAACATGCGCAAAAATATAGAAGGCTGTCCAATAATTGTAGGACCTATTATATTTCACCAAAAAAGTTAAATACAAATTGAACCAAAAAAACTTAATGATAACGACGTGGACTAAAACAGAATTTAAGTTTGACTATATAAAAAAAATGACCTTCTGTTCTTGGCAAGTAAATCAAGGAAATTTTATATTTAAATTATTTCGGAACTTAAAAATAAATCTCTAGGAAATACTACACTGCAATGACTGCCATGAATTTTAGTGGATGATAAAGAGGTAATAAGTATGAAATAATATACTTACTGGAGAACGTGACACGCCAAAAAAATCTTCCTTTTTTAATTGGAACTCTTAAATCATTTTGCTTTTTTTTAAATTAATTATTTTTATACATTTACTGAGATATTATTATTACTTAATTGAATATTATTTTATTCTTCCTAGATTATTTTTATTTGTTCCAATTCCGTCACTTGGATTGACTGGCGTATTATCACGTCTGAGTTTTGACCATAACTGCCGGCACCTTTGCAAAATCCATCGGTCCCCACTTTCAAAGCCACTCCAGCGCGTGAGTAGAGAAAGGTCGATGTAAAATCGAACGCTGGCGGGTCAAAAGAAATTTCTTGAGGGGTTTAGTGACCACGATTTTAAATTGGACACTTGATTAATCAGTAGCGTAAACGCTACATTCTCCCTCATCTCCAGCAAAAAAAAAAAAAGGAACTTTTTTTTTTTTTTTTTTTTTTTTTTTTTTTTTTTTTTTCTTCTTCTTCTTTGTGGCAGAACGATCTAGCGCTGGATCAACAATGAACGTTGATACGTTAAAATTAAACATTTTCCTCAACAGTCAACCATTTGCTCAGGAATTGGAACAACATCAAGGACGAAATAAAAAAAAATGGAACGAAGAATCTGAGACGAAGTCATACATTTTTTTTTTCCTTTTTAATGAGATAGTGTATTTTAATTTAATAAAAACCAAAGGTTAAGGAAAAAGGTATACATTTTAAGTTTAATTCTATAACCTTACAGATTAAGTTAACTTTTAACACTACTTATCTACATTCTCAAGTATTAGTAAAAACAACTATCGTTAAAACTACATTATAAGTGTGTATTAACAACCCTAACAAAATATTCCCAAGAACCATTCATAACAACGAAATTCAAACAAAGTCCTATGAACTTTACCCAGCGTTGACACTAGAGCGACCAGATTCTATTCGTCACCATAGAGTTCAATGAGGGCCTAATTATTCAGGACTAGTTGAAACTACAAACCTAAACATATATATGGTTCGGGATATCAACATCATATTGAAAATTCAAGGTAAAAGATAATTCAATACACCTACTTGCTTTAGCAGCGGTAGGAAAACACACAATCGGTAAAGGCACAAGTAAGCCTAGATACTAGCAAGCCCACTATACTCATGGTATAGGGTATGCTAAAAAAAGGTAAGTAAGATAACTGCAATCCCAATCATAGTAAAGGATATGCACTAAAGGTAAAAGATAATTGCAAGTCCAGATCTACTCATGGTAGAGGATATGCACAAAACTCACTTCTACCAACTATACACTTGGTAGAAGGAAAGATAAAAGAGATCCTAACTGTAATACCCAAACTGTACTATTGACGTGGTCCAATTCTTTACTCACGACAAGAACAGTAAAGGACAGATTTTTAGGACTCTATAATCAGGATAAAGATAAGATATATATATTCATAAGATATAGATAAGAACTAAACTTATCCAGGTAAAGGTAACTAATTTAAGGTAAAGATATGAGATAAACCAATTAAGGTAAAGGTACGAGATAAACTCAATTAAGGTAAAGATAAAGATACGCTCAAGGTAAAGATACGAGATAAACTCTACTACAGGTATGAGATAAACTCCATCAAGGTACAGATAAACTCAATTTAGGTGCAGATAAAGGTAACTCACATCTACCAATCCATATGACTAGTAGAGAGACAGGTAAACCAACTTGTATATAATAAGATATGTTAAAACTCAAATACTTTCGAAGATAATAGCATAGGAGATTACCTCCAAGTTAAACAGACTTACTCACTGCTGAATATCGGAACGATCCAATTCTAAATGGCACATTCTAATTTCAACCTAAGAGACACTCAAAGAACAACTAATATGTATTGATATTATTTCTGAGTCAAGTGAGGGCACACATCCAGGGTGATCAATCTGAACCACGCTAAAACACCGACCCAGTAAGTAAATATGAATGCATAAGCTTTATGGCCATGGTCCACAAAACCATACAATACTATTTAAGAAAATATTTGTAATGTTTTCCGAATTATCCCTGTAAATATCTATTCAACTCAGAACTCAAGATGGGGAAATTCCCATATATCCATCCTGTACTCCTATGATATGCAGTTGGACTTTCAAGAGAAAACAAACAACAAAATTAACAAATCCATAAACTAAGATAATAACTAACATTAAGATAAGATAAAAAAAAATAGAAGGCAAAATAGCACAACATCTAATTATTTTGCTAGGTAAACAAAATAGATAAACAGATCTTAAGCAACCAAACTGATACAGAAGTGGTAAGGGACCAGTTAATCTTCCTCTGAAGATGAAGAATCAAAATTATCTGACAAGTTATGTGGACCTACTGTCTTATCTTCCAGTAAGTCTTTGACATGAAACCTTCCTAGTTTCCTGCCAGTGGAAGTTTCCTTCAACTCATAAATCAAAGGAGAAATCACCTTAATAACTGTGCAAGGTATGTACTTCTGACATAACTTGGCCGATTGAAAGTTAACTTTATCAGATTTGACAAAGTTCCTCTTTAAAACGGAGTCTCCAACTCTGAAAGATAAGGCTCGCTTTCTCAGGTCATACTGGCATTTATTTCTAGCATAAGATGCCTTCAACCGTTTGCGAACATCTACATAAATATCAGGAAGATGCTGAATATCGTCTAGGCGATGTAACTTATCTGATATTGTAGGAAAGTTATTGGCATTCTCGGAAATCTTACCAAAATAATCACCAGAAAGAGGGACATGACGACCAAACATCAAATAAGATGGAGGACATTTGGTTATTTCGTGAGAAGAAGTCCTGATCGCTTGTACTATAGAGTGGATATGAGTATCCCAAGCTCTCTGATCAGGAAAAGAATAAGATCTTAAAGCGGTCACGATTGATTTGTTCACTCTTTCGGTATGGTTGACTTGTGGATGATAGTTCGCATTGTACCAGATCTTTTGGACATTGTATTTAGCCATGAGATCGCGGAAAGCCTTAGCCGTGAACTGTGGTCCATTATCGCAAGACACGATCTGGGGAACACCATAAATTAAGAAAACCTCATTCTCAAGATATTTGATAATGGATGAAGTAGTTGCCTTAGACATAGTATGAACCAAAGGAAATTTAGTGAAATAATCAACAACTACTAAGGCATACTGAGAACCTTTATAAGACCTAGGATAAGGACCAATGAGATCTAAAGATATAAGTTGAAATGGAAAATCAATCCGTCGATAATTACCCATTAAACCTGGTTGGGGAAGATTTGTCGGTTTGCATGTAGCACAGATTTTGCATTTAGCGATATAGCTACGTACAGTTTGACGCATCTTCGGCCAGTAATAGAGTTCCGATATACGACGGAAGGTTTTGTAGAAACCAAAATGAGCTGCAGTAGGATGGTCATGAAAAGTGGCCAAAACCTCTGCTCGATTAGGAGTTGGAACGACTATCTTCCAATCCGACATTCCAGTAAGTGCATCCATGGAACTTAAGACATGTTTATACAAAACACCATGTTCAACTTTAAAATCAGGAAATTTACCTGGTACATTCTGTACATCATACAACATTTTTCGATACCAGTCATCTGGTTGCAAGGAAGATAAATCTAACAAATTAATATCAAAAGTTCTGGAGAGTGCATCAGCGACTACTACACCTGAAGCTTTACGATGAACAATTTTATAATCGTATTGTGCCAATTTTAAAATCCACCTAGCCAAACGAGGAGATGGGTTCTTCATGCTTTGTAACCACACCAAACTACTATGGTCAGTTATGACTGTGAAAGAACGACCTTCAAGAAAATATCTAAAATGTTCAATACCTGTAATTATAGCCAACAACTCTTTTTCAGTTGTAGTATAGTTTTTCTGGGCCTTATTTAACTTCTTGCTGGTGTAGGCTATAGGGTGTTCTTCTCCATCAACAATTTGATAGAGTACCCCACCAGATGCTGTGTTTGAACAATCAGTCATCAAATAGAAAGGCTTAGTAAAATCTGGGGCTACCATAACAGGAGAATTTGTGAGAGCCTCCTTGATTTTAATGAAAGCTTCATTAGCCTCAGGAGTCCACACAATATTTTGTCCCTTTTTCCGATTTTGAAGTAAATCTGTGATAGGAGACAACAAGGTCGAATAAGACTTAACAAATTTTTTATAATAACCCACCATTCCTAACAATCGACGGACCTGAGTGGTATTTTTAGGCACAGGAAAATCACGAATAGCTGATACCTTATCGGGATCAGTACGAAGACCCTGAGAATCTACAACATATCCTAAAAACTTAATAGACTCACGACAAAAGCTACTTTTATCTAAGTTAATAGTCAAATTTGCGTCTTTTAAACGCTGAAACAACTGCTGCAATACAGAGATATGAGTTTCAAAATCAGGAGTAATGACAAGAATGTCATCAAGATAATATTGACAAAATGGATCTAAAGCAGGACCAATTACCAAATCCATCAACCGACACATCGTCTGCGGAGCAGACACAAGACCAAAAGGCATTGTAGTGAATTGATACAATCCTTTTCCATTTACCGCAAAGGCAGTGAGCTTTTTACTCTCTTCGCTGAGTGGAATCTGTAAAAATGCTTTCTTCAAGTCGATAGATGAAATGAATTTAGCATTCTGTAACTTACTCAGGATGATATCTATACGAGGTATAGGATACGCATCTCTGTTCATGGTTATACTGTTAAGTTTACGTCCGTCAAAACAGACACGAAAAGTCCCATCTTTCTTTTTTGTCAGCCACAGAGGGCTACAAAAAGAAGAAGTACTGGGCTCAATAATACCTAACTTAAGCATTTCATCTACTTCCTTTACTAGGCTTTCATGCCAGGCTTGAGGCAAGGGATATTGATATTGCCTGAAAGGCTTGGACGAACCACATCAATGTGATGTTCGATGAGATGAGTTCTACCCAACTTATTTTTCGAAGATATAGAAGAGAATGATTTGATAACACTATTTAACTGCTCTAATTCCTGAACATTAAGTCGACTCATATCTTTAACAGCATCGACACAAGAGATATTAAATGAAGACACAGATAAGGAAAATTCAGTAAAATTTAACTCACTATTAAAAGTTTTCAGAAAATCCATACCTAGGATGACTGAATTCTTAACTGACGGAATGACAAAGAATGTAACCATTCTTTTACAGAAACTAACACAAATCTCAGTAGTGAATTGACCTAAAATTGGTTGAACTTGACCATCAGCTGTAGTCACTTGCAAACTTTGATCTATTCCTATATTTACATTGGAATTCTGGAGAAATTCCATACCGAGAGAACCTAAAATAGAGATATTGGAACCTGTGTCCAGTAAAGCTAAACAAGAATGTCCTAAGATAGATATTTCAAGATATGGACGATTATCCTTGTTTTTTCGAACCAACAATGAGTTTATATCTAAATCAACAAACGAAGACAAGGGATTACAGGAAGAAACTACAGAAGAATTACGGTGCTCGTGCTCAACTAACGTTGTCCTCTCTTCGGTTGGTATTTGCCGTTCTGTGGTCTTTTGTCTTTCGGTGGAGGGTGAGATGTTTGGCTTGTGGAAGCTTGGGCATCCAGACTCGAGAAACTGGTTCCTTGGTTTTGAGGAGTTTGGACAGTGTTTGTATTCCCTGTATTTTGACGAGGAGTAGGAGCCAGGGCCAACCCACCCTTCTGTCGTTTCCCGAACAGAATTGGCATTCAAATTTGCGGACACCTTGACGTCCACATCCATAACAAAACCGAATTCTAGGTTCAGAACATTCGTAGTAACCATGTCCTGACTGACGACAATTCCAACAGGTAAGCTTCGAATTAAAAGAAGAGACATTACCAGACCGAGAATAATTAGGCCTACCAGAATAGGATGAGTCGTTATTTCTGAAATTCTGATGGATAGGGGCTCTAGACACGCTGTCAGAAGACCATGACAAAACTTCCTCTAACTTCTTACACTTTTCTGTAAGATCAGCAATCGAGGGAATATCTGTAAGTGCCAGACTAGAATGGTACGATGGCAACAAGTTTTTCTTAATAATCCTGACAATATGAGGTTCAGAAAGAGGAGTCTCCAGACGTTTACACATACTAACAATCTCATTAATAAAAATTGTAACTTTCTCCTGTGGAGCTTGTTTACGAGACTTGATTTCGTCAAGGAGATTATCCTCATAGTTATATGGAAGAAAATCTGATCTGAGTTTGGCAACTAACTCTTGCCAAGAAGCAAACTACCTCGGTTATTGAGGTACCAAGTAAAAGCTGAATCTTTAAATAAATCTGCAGCAGAAGAGTAACACTCTTCCTCACTGTTACCACGAGCTATACGCATACATTCTACCTTCTCTAAGAAACTAACAACGTTCTCATTATCTTGACCTGAAAAATGCACACCCCATTTATGAATAGGAGCAGACTTAACAAAAGGAAACGAGTTGACTGGAACACTAGCATTATGAGGAGTTGACTGTGCCTGGGGAATCACTTTACAATCAAGTTTACCTTCCAGAATCAAAACTCTGAAATTAAGAGACCTCTTCACTTCCTCCTCTTCCTCTGTTGTAGCTTCTAACAGATGGATTCTAGCTGCAACATGACCTAACCGAGAAGTATAACGAGCATAGGCAGTATCACTAGAAGAACCAACAAAAGAATTAATTTTGACCACCAGATCTGCAAGAGTAACCTCTATTTCAGCAATCTCATCCTTAAAATTAAGATGGGAAGCTGACAGAACAGCGAAACTCCGATTGGATGAAGTTTGCTTCAATGCACCACGCAACACTACCCTTTTCCTTTCCACCGTTGTCAAAGATGGATCGTTTAAGTGACGGACTCTCAACTCATACTCTAATTCAGGAGCTAACAGATGCTCTACCTTGAACGCAGACATATTACACAACAGAAATATACAAGAGAATGAGTAAAAGTAGGTAAAGTTTAACTTACTCTCTGTCCTCAAATTAATATTCTGAAGGGATACCTATACCAGTAATGTTTAATTGCTTTGGTCCAGCTATGAAATCCACTGAAATATACTGCTACAACACCCTAAGGAACCTAAAATTTCAAAATTGTTATTTTGAAGTAGTGACTCAACTTATTGGCTACTCCGGACTTGTAAAAATATGTGAAATGGTTAATTTTAAGTTATTTAAATTTTTAATTAATTTATTATTAATCTAAAATAGTTATTTAACAAATCTAAACAAAGCAATTTATTCAGTCTACACAGTATATAGCAAAACAAGTCAATTTAAGATATAGATATAAGGTGATGTCCAAAAAAAATTGAATTGAAGTATAAAACTAAACGTTAAAATGAAAATCTAAAAGCACAACCAGTGAAAACCACAACAACCCCAGATCAAAACCAAAAGTTTAAGGAGATATATATTTTTTTTAAAGGAAGAAGTGGAAAAGAAGCCACACGTTGGGTCTAGCCAATTGAAACATATAAAATATGTGAATTGACAAAGTTCAGAAGAACTGAAAGAGAAGGAAGGAAAATATTAAAAATATGGCTCAGCTCAGAGGAACAAAGTTAAACGGCCAAAGAGACACTAAATCTCAAGTGAGTGTTCGGGCTAGCTTCGATGCACTGGATTGCGGCTTTAAAGATACAACAGATAACAAGGATAATGAGCTAATGAGACAAGAAACGAAATGAGACCTGACAATGTCAAACGTGATATAACTAAAGAAGGTCACTGGGAATAAATTTATAGAAAGAGAACACTAAGAAGAGAAAAGAAGGGCGCCAACTCAACGATAGTTGAGATTTTGAAGTAACAAATAAATCTGGAGATAGTAACCTGAAATACAAAAAAAAACTAAATAATAATCTTATTTTGCTATGTTATATACTGGTTAGTAGAACTGAAATAAAACTCAAAATAGTAACAACAAATATATTTATAAAAAGAATGTATATAGATACATGTGTATAACCAATTTACATATAATGCAAAGCTAAATATACAGTGGTAGTGGGTATAAAGATAAAATGGGACCTAATAGCCCCTCCACAAGCAAATAGTCACTACCACTGGCCAAATAAAATGTAAATATTAGTATTAACAAGAATAGTCCGTTAGGGTAGCCGAAGTCTTAACACTAAGGTTAGTAATCTAAATTTAAATAGTTCTACTAAACTGATAAACTAATCAACGTATTGTACAGGTATCAACAGTGATAACTCTGTTACAATTATCTTAAAAGTGAGTTTTCAATACTCCTTATCTATTTATTTTAAAGTCCACATAAAATTTATTTCCCTCCCCAAAATATTTTAATATTATTACATCAAAGTATGTATTGTATTATAACATGAAATCCAAGAAAATGAGTTATGGTCAGACTCACTAAATTCTTTAGTTAACCTAATAATCTATAAAAATGTCCTTTTTCCTCCCCGAATATTTTATATTAATTAAATTATCAAAGATATTAACCACTCATATGCATATGAATAGCTCACAGTGAATTAAATATACAATAGCAAATGGTCACAACAACTTATCTTTAATAACAATAGGTCCCTCCAAACTCAGCTGGGCACATCAAAACTAGTTCATCATGGTGACAAGTCCCATATTTTGGGGTTACTGCAAAATCACGGATTCACATAAGCAACCTGCTAACCATACTTTGAAGTGTATATATATATATTTTATATTGAATATTTAAGTGACGGAATCTAAAAGGATTAATTAGTTTAATAAATGTGATTCAATAGCTGTAGCAGCATGGATTCAACTTTACCAAAGCACAACATTAAACATTAGGTTAGGTCAACATCATGTCAAAATTCATGAAGTTATTTCCATGGTATGACAGGAAATGAACATGCGCAAAAATATAGAAGGCTGTCCAATAATTGTAGGACCTATTATATTTTCACCAAAAAAAGTTAAATACAAATTGAACCAAAAAAACTTAATGATAACGACGTGGACTAAAACAGAATTTAAGTTTGACTATATAAAAAAAATGACCTTCTGTTCTTGGCAAGTAAATCAAGGAAATTTTATATTTAAATTATTTCGGAACTTAAAAATAAATCTCTAGGAAATACTACACTGCAATGACTGCCATGAATTTTAGTGGATGATAAAGAGGTAATAAGTATGAAATAATATACTTACTGGAGAACGTGACACGCCAAAAAAATCTTCCTTTTTTAATTGGAACTCTTAAATCATTTTGCTTTTTTTTAAATTAATTATTTTTATACATTTACTGAGATATTATTATTACTTAATTGAATATTATTTTATTCTTCCTAGATTATTTTTATTTGTTCCAATTCCGTCACTTGGATTGACTGGCGTATTATCACGTCTGAGTTTTGACCATAACTGCCGGCACCTTTGCAAAATCCATCGGTCCCCACTTTCAAAGCCACTCCAGCGCGTGAGTAGAGAAAGGTCGATGTAAAATCGAACGCTGGCGGGTCAAAAGAAATTTCTTGAGGGGTTTAGTGACCACGATTTTAAATTGGACACTTGATTAATCAGTAGCGTAAACGCTACAGTGTTCCATTCTACGTACAACATCCTGTAGAACCTTCTGTAACGGTTCCTTCAAAACACGATACTATCCAATGGTCGCTCGATCCTCCTTATCAACGCGGTCGTTTTTCTACGGCCATGTTATAATAAATGCTCCAGGAGTTACAAGGTACGCATGTGCACGAATTTTCGATATTAAAAATTCATTTGACGCACTCTTTTCTGACATAGTTGCAAACCAAATTATAAATATGACCAACATGGAAGGACAGCGTGTTTTTGGAAACAACTGGAAAGACTTAGATAAAATTGGTTTTCAAGCATACATTGGTCTGTTATTGTTAGCTGGAGTTTTTAAGTCCCATGGTGAATCAACTAAAAGTTTGTGGAATGAAGAAACGGGTCGTAGTATATTTCGAGCAACAATATCCCTTGAAGTATTTACAAAAATTTCGCAAGTAATTCGTTTTGATAACAAGACTACTAGACAGGATAGGAGACGTACTGATAAACTTGCTGCAATACGTGAAATTTGGGAAAAATGGGTTGAAAATCTACCAAAATTTTTTAACCTGATGAAAATGTTACCGTCGACGAGCAATTAGTTGCCTTTAGAGGCCGCTGTCCATTCAAACAGTACATTCCAAGCAAGCCAGCGAAATATGGCATAAAAATTTGGGCCTTATGTGACAGTAAAAGTTCTTATGCTCTAAAATTGCAGATCTATACAGGAAAGGAAGCAGGTGCCGCGCCAGAACGAAATCAGGGAATGCGTGTGGTGTGCGACTTGAGTAGTGATTTGAAAGGCCACAATATTACATGTGATAACTTTTTTACATCGTACAATTTAGGACAACTTCTTCTAAAAAGAAAAAATACAATGCTGGGGACTATAAGAAAAAATAAACGAGAGCTTCCAGCACAAATTGCGAATAAAGAAGTTCATAGTTCGTCTTTTTACTTCACACAAGATACCACTGTTGTTAACTATATTCCTAAAAAGAATAAAAATGTTATTCTTATGAGTACTTTGCATCATGAAAAGGCTATTAGTGACAGAAATGACAAGAAGCCCCAAATTATTTTAGATTACAATTCCAGTAAGGGGGCAGTGGATACTCTAGATCAGCTTGTTGGTACATATACATGTAAGAGGAAGACAAATCGCTGGCCCATGATTGTTTTTTACAATATGCTGGACATTTCTGCCTACAACGCGTTCGTTTTATGGACATCGATAAATCCCAATGGAATACCAATAAACTTACAAAACGACGAATTTTTCTTGAGGAGTTGGGAAAACACTGGTGAAACCACTTATCCTTTCCAGGAAAAATTTACCGAGAACTAAAGACTCACAAGAACTGGTAAAAAGAACACGAGCAGAAGCGAGTAGAGAAGATGGAAATTCTAATGAACCGTCTATGGACCATCCAACTCCGCCTGCTAAACGAGCACGCTGTAAATTTTGCTCTAAAAGGGATAACAAGACTAATATTTTATGTTGTATATGTCATAAACATATTTGTAAAACCCATTCTTTCTATTACTGTCCCAGTTGTAAACTGAATTAAATTTTGTAGATATTTGTTCTTAGGGTTTTCTGGGAAAGAAAAAATGCTTTTTATTTTTGTTAATAAGGTTTAATTTACAGTAACAATATAATTATTGTTTAATTAACTATAATTTTTTATTAATACAGTTTTGTTTAGCACCATTAGCTTATTTTATTTCTATTAGGGAGCGTAAATCATAGTTGGGTCATATTGACCCGAACAGTACATTTGTGTAGTTTACTCGAACGGTACAGCAGGGTTAATAGAATATAAATGAAAAAATTTAAAAAGAGCTTAAATATTATTCTTTTAACAAACATTAACATAAAGTCACCTAACAGCTTATACCAAACGTAGAATTGGCAACCGACGGTGAGCATGGTCACGTAACCAATGATCATCTTAAAAGGGGACGTTCTTATTATGGCTCCTCTACATATCGGCAGACGCCCCGCGGGCGACATCTACGTATGCATCTGGAGATGTACAGATGGGCTAATTTGATCATCTGTTGTTTATATATCACGTCCGCGGATGCGTCTGCAAGATATCCGATTGTTTTAGCACAGATCAAAGGGTTACGGTGCAGACGTATGACGCCTTTCCATTTTTTAATGCTCGCGTAGATATTGCATCTCCAGGAATTAACACAGACTGAACGATTATAGATATGTCCAGATGTGTGGTCAGCTTGTGCTGATACATCTGCATATGCATCCGCAGAGGCGTCTGCCGATGTGTCACTGCCGAGGTATTATACTGTTCTAGAGATCTAAAATCTTTCCACTCTAAATTGCCTCAATATATACGGTTTCTAAACAGTCTATAAAAAAGAGGTAAAGTAACTTATTTGTTTGCTTAATTAACGTGAATTTGTATAATATAGCAGGTATTTTCATAGATTCATCTTCATGTAAAATATATAATAGCATGCGCTGGATTTACTTACCGTTATCAATGCTTTTCTATCATCAGTAAAAGAAGAAGTATATAATGCTTTTAACTGTTTACCAACATTTTCTCTGTCTTCTTCAGCTACATTAAGGGATCGTGATACAACATTTGCTGGATTTTCATCAAGTAATATGGCCCTTTCTTGTATAGTTTGTTCTCCAATTTCTGAAAAAAGATTATATTTTAATTTTGATTTTTTAAATGATAAAAAGTTTGCTAATGTGAGCACATATTCATGAATGTTAGGGACTAGGACCTTATACTCACAATCCGTGTTAAGTTGTTGTAGATGTTTATTAAGAGAAAGATTGGGAGACCGGTTTCACTGTTTACAATTTATACAGCATCATCAGACCCTCAAGAAACTAAAGGCTGAAATAAATGTAATATGTAAGCCAATACGCATTTAATACGTCAATACGTTTTAGGTAGGTGGGTGTACAATAGACGACTATATAAAGAAGCTATAGGAAAAACAAAGCTATTGTTTGATCGCATGAAAGCACAATCGTGCTAGGTCAATGAGAAAGAAATAGAGACTTCCACTGGTCGGACAAAGATATTGAAAAATGCATGCCAGTAAAAAACAAAATATGGAATAGAAACTTCGCAAACATAAACACCTGTCTAGCAGGAAAAGAAAATACTGAAATAGACAAGACAAGTCATATAATAATTTTAAGTTTTAAAAACCATATACGAAAAGAGAGCAAAAATATTGGAAACTATAGAAAAGTTACATTAAAAAAATGTATATAGTAAAAAATATTTTTGATAATAAGGACAGGAACTTATACTTACGTCCTAGAAAAGCCAAAGATTCTTCAGAATTGAAGCCGATAAGAACAGGTACTAAATTAAAATGACCGTCCAATAAAGCCGCATGCATTGGTTCGGTAACAAAGGCATCTTCGTTGTCATCCTCGATAACAGGTTTAAAAGTGAAGGCACTCATGAAACCAGCTGTTGCTCCAGAAGTGAACTATTTTCAGATAAATTTTTTATATTAGATATATAGTGGTGTAATTTGGAATAGCTTTTATTCTATATTATTAAACCAAATTATCTATATTGTTGACAGAATTTCGAAACTAAGGGATTTTGGTAATAAAATGGAAAAGATGTCCAAGTTGTCTGTCTCCCATCCTTCGCGTCTTTAGGTATAAGGGGGATAGAGGAATGTCCCGGGACCGACGAAGATGGGTAAGTGGGAAGTAAAATTCCACCTGCGAACCAAAACAGACTAGGATATAGCAACCTAAACAGAAATGTGTAGATTTGGTGTTGAGTTAAAGGCCAATAATCTCTTCTCGTAAAAAGTAATATGTTACGGAACCTCAGGAACTCTTAACCGGACAAAAATTACGATGACGATTATGCAAACGAAAAATGGGGAATACCCGAACATTGTACGGAGCTGAGACATTCACATATGTATTAGACTTAGCAAACATGTACAGAATAGATGTTTTGGCGCTACAGGAATTGCGATGGACGGGAACAGGCACTCTTGACAATATAAACCAATTAATATATCATCCATAAAAGTTAACGACGGAGATTTGTTCAATTTTCTACACTTTGATCAAATAACTGTGGCGAGGATAGCAGTAGTGAAAAAAAATTGATATCTACCTTGCTGTTGAGAGCTACTAAATCTGAATAATCGGCTTGTTGTAATAGTTCTAACAAATCTTTTGAGTCGGTTGACGTAAATGAACTGTTTAAGGCTTTTCCAAATTCAAATGCCAATTCTCTGTCGTTTGATGGATACAAGACAGTGGATAATGATGAGCCACTTTGTTGAATAATGCCCCTGAATAATCCTGAAAATTAAAAAAACAAATAATAAAAAAATAATTATTTATCATAAGGAAGTCATGAAAATAAGAAAAATAAGAATAAAATTAGGCCATTAAAGCCTTGTGATGATAATAATTTTAAAATAAATATATTTTTTTATAGCTAATGTTAAAGTGTTGCTATAACAACTGTTTTGAGTAGATAAAGTATCACTTTAATTGCAACGGTAAATAAAGTGACACTTTAACAGCAAGAGTAGATAAAATGTTTTAACTTTTTTTATTCAATAAAATTTACAAATTCAAACACATTAAGGATAAACAACAACTGAAATTTTACAATTACCAATATTAGAATTATCTATTTTTGGAGCATCACAACTTGTACTCGTTTGCTTAAACACTTGATTCGAGGTACTGGATTGATTTTCTGTAACATTTGTTTGATATTTGTTGACAGACTAATTCATATCCCTAGCAACGGAGCAACACAATTGCGATTTTTGTGCTAAAAATTACAATTTTCTTTGAAATTATATTTTTCACCTGAACTTGTAGTCTTGCTATAGAAAAAAATGTATTGCATTATAATACTATAGACGTCAGTCGAGACACTAATTATGCTCGAGCATAATTAGTGTCTCGACTGACGTCTCAACGCTAAAAAATGCTCTCAAAGAGAAAGTACAATTTTATCGTCTTGTACAATAAAGAACTATGAAATATTTTCAAAAGGCTATGCGAGAACGACTGTTCCTATGGCTGATATCACTCACTGATTATTATCAGCAATTAATAGTGTTGTTATTTATTAGGTTGAATTGTATACAAGTAGAGTCCACTCCCCTCATATCTACATATAAAAAAATATACGACGAAATATGTGTCACGCTTTTCTAATTTTTTTATTTCCATTACATACCTTTAGCAGATCTACTGAGCAAATGGAATCCAGCAGACATACTTCCAGCACTTCCTCCACCTACTGTTATTTTGTCAGGATCGCCTCCAAATTGATGAATATGATCATGCGTCCATTTAAGGGCCAAAAGTTGGTCTTTTAGTCCTAAATTACCGGGAATATTTTCATCGAGTGTTGTTAGAAATCCTACAAGCCAACAAAGAATGTGAATATTTCTTCACTACAAAAAAATTTTAAAAGTTGAACTATATTTATAATATTTATTGAACAACGTATTGATCGTAATGGTGTAGGATTCATAGTCTCAAGGGATCTTATCAAACGTGTTAGCAAAGGGAATACTAGGAAAAAAGATATTTTACGTCAAATGAAATTAATAATCTTGAGTTGTTAAGGAATTAAAAATGTTGTATTTTATTACAACTAGTTATTTTGTATTTTTTTATGCCAGATATCTAAATTATTTATAATGATTCAATTGAACGAAAAACACAAAAACATAAATTTATATTAATACATGTTGTAGCGTGAGCAAACTATTTACTTAACCCGGCACTACATATGTGGGGTTTCACACACCCAAGCTCCCAAATATCGCTCTTAAAATAAATCAAACGCAGACTTATGCGCACGTCCACCCCAATAGCTTCCCAAAAATATCCCCCCCCATCGAATTCAGGCGTTACCTCAGTACATTGTAGGCAGTGAGTGAAGTTACACGCGCCTGAAACGCTCTGGGGTGTGTCAAACCCCACCTATGTACTCGCGTTTGCAATTTTAACATTATTTATTAACTTTTTATTTTTGACTTATTTGAATCTGCATATTCAATTGTTTAATTTTTAGCTAAAGTATCATGTCATACGAAGGGGAACAGAAAAAGCTTGAAGCTCTATGGGCTGAAATTGATGACGATGCCATCGAATCGGAAAGCGATGACGATATTGACCATATCTCTGAAAGCGACCACAACACCGACTCGGAGCAGGATATCGCAATAGAAGATGTAGTTTTGACGGAGATTCAGACATGGAGACATCAAAAACAGAACTTCAGAATGACACGGAAAATAAAAGCACTGACAGACCATAAAGAAACGAAAAAATGTATCTCGGAAAAGACGGAACACAATGGAACAAACTTGCTTCAAATAATAAATGGGTTCGAACAAGATCAGAGAACATTATTACTCATTTGCCGGGTGTGAAGCATTATGCAAAAAATTCTAAACGTGCTTTAGGCTGGCAATTGTTTTTTGACCGACAAATGATCGAAGACATAGTGCGCTGGACCAATGTCAAAATTCAACAAAAATCAATTGCATATTAAAATAAATGCATGGTGAAACCAACCAATGAATGTAAAATTAAAGCATTTATCAGACTTCTTTATTTAGCAGGTATGTTTCATTCTAATTGTCAGAATTTGAGAGACTTATGGCAAACAGATGGGACTGGTGTCGATATATTCCGCAATACGATGTCGATAAATTGTTTTCAATTCCTGATGGTCTGTCTTCGGTTCGATAACATCGAGAATCGTAAAGACAGATTGGCGATTGACAAATTAGCTCCAGTTCGTGGAATTCTGGACAACTTTATTGAAAATTGTAAGCAGGCCTACACTACTTCTCAATATGTGACGATAGATGAGAAGTTGGAGTTTTTTCGTGGAAGATGTGCTTTCAAATAGTACATGCCCAACAAGCCTGCAAAGTAGTGGATCAAAGTGCAAGCCCCAGTTGATGCCCGTTCGTACTACGTTTTAAATTTGGAAGTGTATGCAGAAAAACAGCTAGAAGGTCCCTACAGTGTTAGTAATTCCCCAATAGATATAGTAGAGGGGCTAATATAACCTATTTCTGGTTCCAACCGAAATGTGACCTTTGAAAACTGGTACACTAGTTATGAATTAATGATAAAATTGCTGAACAAGCATTAACTTACGTCAGTAGGCACGCTGAGAAAGAACAAACGATGCATCCCAGCACAATTTTTGACAGTCCAGAACAGAGAACAAATGACATCTTTATTTGGCTTTCAGAAAGATATTACACTTTTATCGTATGTGCCGAAAAAAAAAAAATAAAAACGTCCTACTGTTGTCCACCATGCACCATGGTGGAGCTATTGATGAAGCAACTGGCGATAAAAATTTACCAGAAATAATAAGCTTCTACAACTTTATTAAAAGTGAAGTAGATGTAGTGGATGAACTGTCTGCATCATATAACGTATCTAGAAACTCACGGAGATGGCCTCTTACGATCGTGTTTTCTCTCTTGAATACAGCCGCCATAAATGCTTTGGTGATATACAGAGAAAACAATCAAGATTTCAACCTTGCCAGAAGATTGTTTATCAAAATGTTGGGCTTTGAATTGATCCAGGACCACATATCTGAAAGAAAAAATAATCCAAGAATACCAAGGAGTATTCGTCAAAACATTGCACATTTTGGCCAAGATGCCCCAGCAGCGCCACCTCCCAAGATTCCAAAACTCATGGGAAGATGTTCAGTATGTCCAAGAAGCCGAGATCGGAAAACTAAATATTTCTGTTCAAACTGTGAATCATTACTGTGCCTGGAGCATGCTGTCATAAGTTGTCAAAGTTGCATGAATTCAAATAGCGATTAATTTTTTTCTTTCACTGTACAACCGGGAAGAGTTTTTCCTTGTATTATCTTACTATTAGATTTTCATTTACTATTGTATTTTTGATCATATGGTGTTTATATTTTTTGGTAAGATTGTTCAGTTAAGTTGTGGTTTTTGTTTATGGAGAATTGCCTATGATTAGTTTATTTTTAATTTATTCTGAATAAAGGTGTTCTGATTATTTCTTTGTTGCTTAAATAGTCCTTAGATGATCACTTCAGACCATGAAATTAGAAAACATATAAAAAAACTGCCAGAAAAATTCTGATTTTTTTAGAAATTGGGGTTTTTTACACCCCACATATGTACTAATGACAGAAAAATCCACGTATGTGACGCCGGGTTAAGTATACAAACAATCTAGTCCTTTCTGCTCGTTACTGAAGAGTTTGGGTGCGGTTCCTTTAACGATCATATAAAAGCTCTTTGTATTGTCATTAAAATTAAAATGAATTGGGCGCAATTCCTTAAAAGTTTATCCTCGTAAGGAAACAAGCTGAGACACAAAAATAAAATGAAAAATTTAATATAAAGTTAACCATCACTATTTTGTAAAGAACAAAATGTTATTAAAAGATTCTACGTTAAAAAGTTACCCCAAAAGTCATCCCAGAAAAGAAATAAACAGTCTGTGTTTACACATAAAAAGTGCTTATACGAAGATTGTTTGGGAAAGTATGTATAATTTTATTTCATATTTTTACATTTAATATTTTTCTGTTACGGTAATATAATGTGATCTAATTTAATGCTGCATTCTAACGACCTTTTTAAAACATATAATTTCCTGTTATTTCGTAAAACTTAAACTGGCTATCTCATTCATCATGTTGAAGTACGCAGAATTTGGCTTTTTTCTTTGTATTCTGTGTCACAAAGATTGAAACAAGTGTAAGGTTTCGTATTACCGTAACAATACTTTAAATAACTTTAAATTATCGCCATTCACAATCGTCCGACAATAGGGTTGATGTATCGCATGCCCTGGCCTACGAGCTGTTGAACACTCAACGGTTAGAGGGTAGTTTTTGCCCTAGTAGCGATCTCAAGATTCTCAAGACACCTACTTCAAAACCAGACAGCGATCGACACGGACCTAGTTTGGACGGTTCTCGTGCTTAGCCTCGGCGACGCTAGCGTCGGTACCGCGACCAACTCTTCATTCCTGTTAAGAATACATCAATACCTTGTCCATGTTCTTTGCACAAACAACGATAATGAGTAAATCCAGTTAATTTCATAACTTATTCACAACTGATAGTTGTTGTTTTCGCTAACTTTATGTACAAACAAATATTGTTAAATTAAACAGTGTTCAATTTTTTCACATGCGAAAAATCATGTTATTTTTTCGCTGTATTATTAACTATCCTTATATCACCATTTTACAATCATTATCCTAGTCCAACCCTTAATAACCCTTCCTACTTACAGTTCAACCCCCTTTCTTAAGAAATACAGACAGTTTCAAGATAGCAAAGAAGAAAGACAATCTCTTGATGGTCGCCCGTCGCTAAGGACAGACCATTCTTAACTCTCTTAGTTTGGTCATCACTACAGCCATAGGTTCTCTCTCTTGATCTCTCTTTCTCTTCGCTTATCAAGAAGAACAGCTGTTTTTGGCTAATTTCGTAATTACCTCTTTCCCGCGTTAGTTACGCGAGAAATATCAACAATACTGTATTAAATCGTGTGCAGACAAAGTGTGCTCTATATCGTGATATATTTGCGAAACACGTGTTCAGAAACCGGTGCATCGGACAGATTTCGCGGGTGAAGAATAACCATGAGTGAAGATCGGAAACAACCGCGAGAGTGTGGAGCAGAAAAAATATTGGTAAGACTTTCAATAAACTTAATTTGCTATTGTCTGTATACCTTTTACTACTTCTCCTAATTTTATTGAACCAGCCCTATATAATACAGTCCACATACATGGAAATTATATTAATAATTTCCCACATATGTACTCCATTTTTGTACAAACAGTTCATCCATATAAGAAAGACAAAAGTTTCGGTGTTAAATGGGTTAATAGAATGTACGAAACTGGCTCTATACTAACGGATTGACAGTTGTCGACTTTTGAGACGATAGCTAAAAAACGAATGTGAAAATATGGAGTGACTACGGAACCATCAGTTTGATGAGCCATATTTTAAAAATATTTCTTTAAATATTGCGCTCAATGATCCACAAATAAAAGAACAACTTAATGGCACCAAATTTAAATTTCACAATAACCTTGGAATTAAACAAGCAGTATTTAGTATTTAGCTTATAGTGCAGAGATGCAGAAATGTCGCCCATCCAGTTTATATGTATTTTATTGATGTTGTGAATGTCTCTGATAGAGAATTCATACTGAAACAATACTCTTCTTCAGCAGGTAGGTATTCATGATAAAGACTTACCACAGCCTGTGATTAGTATGGCGCCAATACAACCAGAAGTAGTAATAGTTTATGTAGAACAACTGGAGATAACCGACAGTAGCATTTATCTTGGTTGTAGTCTAAATGAAAACTTGGATATGAACAAAGAAATTAGAATATGTGTAGAAAAGGCCACTGCTACATTTTTTAAAGTGAAAAAATCTTATGTGATAACAATATTACTTGTATTGGAGTGTTTAATCACAAATTAATCCCTTAATTTAAAATCTCATATTATTCTTAACTTCTTAATCTTTTATAGTTTCACCGTGTATAAGTGAGATTGTAAAACCATATCGTATAATAATTTAATAATTAGCTCATTTACCTACAACTAAATAAATTGCCGAATAATATAGTTTCTAATTGAACTTCCTTAAATTGAAGTGTCGCAATAACGGCCTAGATTAAATTGTGATGCAAGCTAATAGTTTAAAGTTTGTTGGTATGGTATGATAGAAGCAATAACCTCTGTGCTGAGGTATGAATTATTTGTGAGATTATAAATTGGGGATTTGTGCTCATGTGAGCACAGTTTATTATAAGTAGTTACCTAACCAACATTATAGTGTGTAATTACTAGTAGCTGTCAATAAAATCAACATTTTTCTGCATAACCTCAACCTTTTATTATATTTATCATCGTCGATCGACAAGAGTCGGACGAAGGGGCATTACAGAACGATTCAAACCTTATAACTACGTTCTAATCTTTCCATATGGTCCTTCGAGCCGAATAACGTGGAACACAGAGGGCGCAGACGGTCATGTTTTTCAAGGCGAACCTCTCTTTTTGTTTGGATGCTTCGTTAGCTCGACTCGAGAGAGATAAGACGTAGTTTAGTTTTTGATACACAAATAATATATTGTTAACAAGTGTAATAGGTAATAGTGATTATTACAGTTACTTATTGCAACTCCGTAGTTTTATTTAACATAAGGACTACATTTGAGACTGAGAATTGGATTAATACATATCCAATTCTCAATCTCAATATACATGTCAATCACATATAAAACAATACTACTATATGTAATAACAACTTAAGAAACTATGTCATTAATTCATATCCGTATAGGTGAGTCACAGGTAAGATAAACTTACCAATCAAAGGGTAATTGGATTTTTTGAAATCTTTGAAAACCTATTACTAATTAGGTATTACAAATACTCGGAATATTCGGATAATCCGAATCAGAAAGTAAAATTTTACCACAGAGGCTATGTAAGTAGTAGTTAAAATTAAAACAAATGGCTTCCGAAAAAAATTAAATATAAATACTTACCAAATGACCCTAGTCGATAGTTTATTGTTACGATTATGATATCAAAATCAACCAAAGACTTTGGATTCGCAGATGATATTTGGCCACTTCCACGGACGAATGCTCCTCCAGGAATAAAAAAGAATACTGGTAATGATTCGCCGGAACTGGGTTTCTATAACACAAATAATTAACTAAAAAAATGCTTATAAGAAAATAGTATCAAACATATTTTATAAGACATGTTAACTATATCTAACCAGATCTTTTTTCTTAGCTAGTGGTCTTAAGAAAAATGTGTTATCTATGCAGGATCTCCCAGATTTAACCCATTCATGCCCGTTGGCAACTACAGTTGCCACGCCTATGAATGTCTCCCTCTCCCCTCTCCGACATTCTTATTCGCAGAGTGCAGTGAAATTAGATGGAAGGGGTTATCGGCTAACAAATTCCGCAAAGCGACAGTTTGTATCTATCATTCAATTAGTTAGTATCGATAGTGTGCATAGTGGTGTTGTACGTGTATAATTATGTTCATGGCCGCCGACAGTTCTATGTAAGTATACAAATATATAAATGTATTTTTTCAAACAAATGATTTATTGTCTTCAATAGAAAGCTTTTGTCGTCATTTTTAACAATAATTGTTATTCGTCAGTCATTTACTTTTTTCAATATACATATGTAAAAATGCATGGCAACTTGAGTTGCCACTGGGAATATGGATTATCATGTGATATTTTCAGGTATGTACGAAGAAGAGATGGCAAGGGGTTACTTTTTCACGAACTTCTTGAAGCTCTCAAAGAAGATAATGAAATGCCTGAGTATATATCGATTTGTCCACCTGAAGAACCTCCAGACGCAGACACAGACAAGGATTCCGATTTCTCGGATGAAGAAGTGGCTGGCGATACCAACCATCTTTTAGCTCGTATCCTGCGCTCTCAAGTAAGTGTGAAGTACAGTCATGAAATTGAAGCTGCTGATGATACCGAACATGTTTCCCAACCGAGTACCTCTCGGCAGATTCGTATTTCTCAACCATCTGCTTCCAAATGTCCTAAATCTGCCAAACGGCCACGTTTAAATCCAACTACATGGAAATCAAATATTTTTGAATTTACTTCAAAGGTTCCTGAACTAGATGTCGAATACCGTCCTAATGTAGAGGATCTTTTGAAAGAAACAATTAAGAGCCCGATTGACGCATTTAGGTGTTATTTTACACAAGATACAATAGAGCACATTGTTCGCGAAACAAATTCTTATGCAGGGCAAAAATTAGTACACAACCTTAACGCTACTTCGGCAGAAATTTTAACGTTTGTTGGGGTTATGCTCTTATCGGGATATCACCCACTGCCTTGCAGACGGCTTTACTAGACCGTAGACGATGACGTTCACACACCAATAGTCTCAAATGCAATGAGACGAAATCGTTTCGATGAACTTATGAGTTTTATTCATCTCGCCGACAATCAGTTCAATGACGGTACTGATCGAATGTATAAAATTCGCCCTTTGTTTAATATGCTAAATTCTGCATTCAAGCAAATTACTCCTGGTCCCACTGTAAGCATCGATGAGAGTATGATTCCTTATTACGGGAGACATGGAAGTAAACAATTTATAAGGGGCAAACCCATTAGATTTGGGTACAAACTGTGGGTAGCTGCCGATCCTTCGGGTTACATCCATCATGTTGAACCGTATTGTGGCTCTTCCACACGCCTTCCTCAAACTGGTCTAGGACAAGGTGGTGATGTTGTTCTAGGTTTAATTGATCACGTGCAATTGAAAAAAGGAAATAGACTTTATTTTGATAATCTTTTTACGTCGGTTGCATTGTTGCAAGAATTAAGTTTCAGAGAAATTGGAGGTACCGGAACATTACGTGAAAATCGATGTAATGCCGCAATGAAACTTCCAGAAAAAAGTGCGTGAAAAAAAAAACAGAGGTGACTTGGCTACTTCTTCGTCTGGTGATCTTTTGCTAGTTCTCTGGAATGATAATAACGTTGTCACAATGCTTACCAATTGTGACAAAGTCTATCCGATGAAAAAGGCTAATAGATATTCTCGTGCAGAAAAGAAAAAGATCACAATCGATATTCCAGGTCCTATTGAACGGTACAACAGCAACATGGGAGGCGTTGATATAATGGATCAATTCGTGGCTTCTTACCGGTGCCGAATTAGATAAAAAAATGGTGGTGGTCTTTTTTTTCATGGGCTGTAGATGTCGCATGTGTACAAGGTTGGCTTTTATATCGCCGACTTGGTTATGACATATCATTGTTAAACTTTAGGCGCCAATGCACAGTGTACCTTTTAAAATCATTTGGTACCCTTCCAAAAATACTTGGAGTCAAAACGTCATTGAATTTTTCACCTGTACTTCAAGAACTCAGAAAAGACCACACTGATCATATTATTCAGAAAGGTGCGTCCAAGTATCGTCGTTGTAAGATCTGTGGCAATCGTACATCCTATTTTTGTATTAAATGTGATATTGCCTTACACCCTGACAACTGTTTTAAAGTGTTTCACAGTTAAAATTGATGTTATAACAGCATTTAATAAATAAATACTATAAATACTAATGTTTTTTATTATTCTTATATTTAGACCGCTTTATCCCAGTGGCAACTAGAGTTGCCAGGCTGCCATTTTGGCACTTAGATACTGATATGATTTTTAATACCATTTTTACATTTAAAGTACCATAGAAGTTCCGTGACTAAAATATTACACAAAAAAATCACTAGGGAATTCTGGGCATGAATGGGTTAAAATCATTTTATTCTTCAGCTTTCTGGCTTCTTTCCTCGCAATTTTAGGATTCTCTAAGATTACGGAGCCAATATATTACCCTTCTTTCATCGCTACACTATCCTAAAATATTTCCCTCCATGATATTCTGCATAAGCTGATATTTTTTCGTCTCATCACGTGGCCAAGTTATTGCAGATTGCAGTTTTCACATTTTTATTTCATTATTTAGTTTTATTCCTTTTAAAAGTCGCAAGACGTCATTTATGACTATTTAAGTTTATATTATCAGGATTCTTCTGTAAAGGCACATCTCAAAACTTATACATTTTTCATCATCGCTTTAGTTAGAGTCTTGCATTTATTGAGTATATTTTTACTTACTTATAATATAATGTATTTAAGTTCTTTCATTCGATGTTTACATCCTGACCGTTTCTGTTATCCACTATAGCTGTCAGTAGTACTTTATATATTCATTTTTCAACGTTTAATTTTTTCCCTGTTTCTCAGTGCATAGAGATCGATGTTGTATCTAATTTTGGCTCTTGTAGGATTGTTTAAGATTTAACCTAAATTCAACAACTGAGTTGTGATCAGAAGCTACGTCAACACCTGGATACGTCTTTGCTTTGATACAATTTCTGTATCTTGTTTCTCTCATAATACATTCTATTTAGTTACTTTCGATTGTTTTCTCTGTATCCCGTGACGACTTCTAAGTATAAAATCTTCTCGATGAAAGCTTGTATAATATTTTTTGTTAATCATTTCTTTTTTTGGGACAAATTTGATTTTATTGCAGTTAAGTCCATGTACTTAGGAATTAACATCACCCATTATAATAAATATTTCATGTTTTTTAACATATGTTAATACTAGTTCAATACGACCGTAAAATTCTTTGTTCCTTTACTTTTTAATTAAATTTAGCTATAGGTATTATAATGAAATGTTTATCATTGTCCATCGTTTTATCACTTGTTTATCGTTGTATCACTGTCCAGGACCAGAAGGTTTATTATTTTTTATACGTTCCACAGTTACCGTTATTTCATATACTGTAATGGGTTAAAACTGATTTATTTTCCCTTCCAGTATTACTCCAGTCGTCAGAGACGAAAATGCCACTGACCCTCTTAAAATCATACGAACAAGCTGGGCTTGTTGTTTGTTGCAGTCTCGGGAGACTAAGACTTCGAAAGCCCTAAAGAAGACATGAAAGAGTACATTTCTACAACTGTACATTTTCATTCTGTTTATTTAACATAATTTCACAAAACTTCATCCGCCTAAAGTTATCTTCCGGAAACAATTCTTGTGTTGGTTGTATCTTAAAACAGTGATACCCATTCCTCTTGAGAACTGGCTGACAGTTCGAGCATTCACGTTAACTTCCATAGCAATTTGTACACTATTGCAGGGTTCACTAGTTTTCACACAAGGACAAATATCAATATCCCTGTTTCGACACTTTTCATCGACGGGTCAAACACGTGTTTCATTACCTTTATGGCACTTTTTACAACTGTTTACACATCCCGAAGTTTGAAAATGTTTTATGGTATTTTTGACTGTTGTAACATTTGGTGGGGGTAATAAATTAATAACTTCGCGTATCGAATGACCCTGAAAGTACCATGATACACGAGGCATTTTTGCCCATTTTGCCGCTTGGACGGTACACGTAAACGTAATAGGCATTTTCTTAATTATTTGTTTATTTTTTCAAAACTTCGTTTGAAATTTTTATTGTCAATGTGACAATTACGACAATTCGTGCCTACTGTGAAATGAATATAGAGGTGGAAACGTGTAACATGTCACAGCGATTGCTATTGTGTTGTATGGTCAATAAAAGAATGTCGTAATCTGTATATATATATATATATATATATATATATATATATAAGGGGGTTGAGGTTAATTGGGTATATAGCTGATTGAAAGCCAAGTGTACTCTGTTCAACAGTTCATCATATTTTGCCAATTTTGGCTATATCTTACTTTTGAGGTTAACGGCAATGTAATTTATTTTAATGACATCAAAGTGGTTTGTGGGTACAATGTGGATTGCAGCTATTTTGGACATGTATTATGAAGTTGTATAATTTACTTTCACAATTAAAATATTGAAAACAAACACGATTCAAAATAAAAACAAAACAAACACAAAAACGTTTAGTTAGGTGACTGTCATTAAGCCCACAAACCACTTTGTATATATATATATTATATACATTATATATATATATATATATATATATATATATATATATATATATATATATATATATAAGAAAAAAGAAGTACTTGTGACTCGTTTGGAAAAAATATAACACTGTTTTTGATGGGTTGGAGTCAATAAAAGGGGCTATTTGTTGACTATTTTTTACTCAAGCTTTCAATTGTGATTACAATTTTTATCACGAGCTTCTAAAAAATACAAAATGTCTTACAAAGTTGAACTAGAAATAAAAAATTTTTTTGTTAACTCACCAAATAAAATTAGTTTTTCATATAAAACTACTGCTTACATAATAAATACAAAAAATATTAATAAAAAAATGTCTTATTCTAATAAATGTTTCTCTGAAAAATTTAGATGAAGTTTCTTAAGAAAAAAATTGAAATTATAAACAAAAATAGAATAGCTACAACCAGCCTAAAATGTCATAAATACTAACTTAAAAATTTTTATTTTTGACATATTGTCAAAAATAAAATTTTGTTTAAAAAATTCTCTTTGTTTAGTAACAAAAAAGAAGAAGATTTATTCACCATTGATAGATGCCCGGAAAAATGTAACAAATACATGGAAAATTCAAAATGTGATATTTTACTGACTGCATAAATTAAATAGAAATTATATAATTATAAATTTTGCTTAAATTTTGAATTTCTGACCTTTTGTTTAAATTATTATCACTTTTGCTAATACAAACCATTTCCAAAAAAGTTCTTTTAAATTTATTACTTTCATTACATAAAATTTTAATATTATCAAAATCCATAATATGGTCTTTGTCTATTACATGCTCTGCCAAAGCACAAGATGGTTTCTTAATTCTACAATCACTCTTGTGAGAAATAATGCGATTAGAGAGATTTCTTCCAGTCTCACCAATATACTCAGCTTCACACTGAGTACAAACAATGCTGTATACTACATTTGTTTGATCTAATTTGTCTATTGGATATTTAGTTTTGGAATATAAAGATGAAATAGTTTTGATGTTCTTTGTTGCTATTTTTATATTGTCAATAACCTTTAATGTTTGTATTAATTTAGGAGTTAATGATGGTATAAAAGGTAGTGAATGATAATATATGTTTTGATTGTTGGATACAGTTTTGAGATTTAGCAAAAAATGATTAGATTAATTTATTAAATATAAATAACTTAACACCATTTTTTGCTAAATCTCAAAACACTGTATCCAACAATCAAAACATATATTATCATTCACTACCTTTTATACCATCATTAACTCCTAAATTAATACAAACATTAAAGGTTATTGACAATATAAAAATAGCAACAAAGAACATCAAAACTATTTCATCTTTATATTCCAAAACTAAATATCCAATAGACAAATTAGATCAAACAAATGTAGTATACAGCATTGTTTGTACTCAGTGTGAAGCTGAGTATATTGGTGAGACTGGAAGAAATCTCTCTAATCGCATTATTTCTCACAAGAGTGATTGTAGAATTAAGAAACCATCTTGTGCTTTGGCAGAGCATGTAATAGACAAAGACCATATTATGGATTTTGATAATATTAAAATTTTATGTAATGAAAGTAATAAATTTAAAAGAACTTTTTTGGAAATGGTTTGTATTAGCAAAAGTGATAATAATTTAAACAAAAGGTCAGAAATTCAAAATTTAAGCAAAATTTATAATTATATAATTTCTATTTAATTTATGCAGTCAGTTAAATTTCACATTTTGAATTTTCCATGTATTTGTTACATTTTTCCGGGCATCTATCAATGGTGAATAAATCTTCTTCTTTTTTGTTACTAAACAAAGAAGAATTTTTTAAACAAAATTTTATTTTTGACAATATGTCAAAAATAAAAATTTTTAAGTTAGTATTTATGACATTTTAGGCTGGTTGTAGCTATTCTATTTTTGTTTATAATTTCAATTTTTTTCTTAAGAAACTTCATCTAAATTTTTCAGAGAAACATTTATTAGAATAAGACATTTTTTTATTAATATTTTTTGTATTTATTATGTAAGCAGTAGTTTTATATGAAAAACTAATTTTATTTGGTGAGTTAACAAAAAAATTTTTTATTTCTAGTTCAACTTTGTAAGACATTTTGTATTTTTTAGAAGCTCTTGATAAAAATTGTAATCACAATTGAAAGCTCCAGTAAAAAATAGTCAAGAAATAGCCCCTTTTATTGACTCCAACCCATCAAAAACAGTGTTATATATATATATATATATTATATATATATATATTATATATATATATATAATATATATATATATATATATATATATATATATATATATATTAATTTATAGTATGATGTAAACTTACCACTGGTGTATATACATTTAAAACCAAGCAGTCTTCAACTGAATCTGGGCTGGATGACTGTGGACAAACTACTTTGTTTTCTGTTGCATTCAATATTCCTTCCCATGGAGTACGAGGTTTGGGGGGCTGAAAACCAAAATATATGTTTTTATTTATTATTTCATATCACAATAACTACTGAGCAATGAACCCATAGAATTTTGCGTTGCGTGTCATATTACTAGCTTTACCGTCCGAGATAAAAAACTTAAATCCTTTGGAGACCCTAAACTTATAACCGTAGACAGGTTATCTCATGACCAGCTTTTTTATTCCAAGGTGCTGTTTCTAATGCTGATTGACTGTTGTCTAATCGTATTCCACTTATTATATACTATTAAACTATAATTATTTTAAGCTTCTTCTTCTTCTTCTAGTTCCATGACCGTTATCGATCGTTGGATATCATGTTGGCTACCATATTCGCTATCGTGACTTTATTGACAGCAGCTCTAAATAACCATGTAGTTGGTTTTCCATACCATTACCTTAGATTTTTTAGCCATAATGTTCTTCTTCTACCAAGACCACGATTACTTTTTATCTTTCTCTGAATGATAAGATGTAAAAGATCATATTTTTCAGAGTATCTCATAATAAGACCGAAGTATTCCAGCTTGTGTTTCTTTATTGTATTGACCAGTTGTGTTGTTTTGTTATTTTAAGCAAATAACTTAACCTTAAGTGATAGTTATATTTATATCGGGTTATCGAGTGTCTCACGGTAAGTGACCTATTGAACTTATCTGCCAATATAAATGAATTTGGTATCTGAAAATTAAGCTGCATAGGTTTTTGATAGTAAACTTTTTAATGAAAGTATTTGTGAACATGTGCTATTTCCAGTTATATTGGAAACAGTTCCCAACTTCGTTATTTTATTTGCATTCGGATGTGTATTATTCTTTCAAATTATTAAACTTTAGCAGTTTGCAAGCATTTTGTGGTCTTTACCTGCCACGGGGTGTAGGTAGGTCAGTGATCAATTTGCAAATCTCTCCGAGTCTGTTTTAAAAGCCCTGGTTTTATTGCAGTGATGAATTTGTAGTATATATGAGAGCATTTGTGCTAATTGCTGATGAGTTTACGTGTACCCAAGATGTTTGACTAAAGGAGAGATGCAGCAACGTTCTTTTTTCAGATGGGAAAAATTTATGCGTATTGTACTAGCGCCTGTAGCGTATCCTACTGTGGCGTGGGACATGCTTAAAAGTCTTTGAGATGTGGGTATTCAGATGACTACTAAAAATAAGCTGGATATGCTTGGCAATAATGCAGTAATATAAATAAAAAATAACTGTATTTAATTTTAAAAATAATATTTAAATTTTAAAAATACAGAAAACATCGTATGAAACTTCGCGTAAGTCTACAGGATTCACTACTGTACCAATTTTTTTTAATTCTCCTTGTGACCCATTCTCATAAAAAAAGTAATTTAACTTATTATATTTCGCACATTTCAGGAAGTTAAATTACATTTAAATTGTATTATATGTAAATTTCTTGTGTCAAGTTTGTCAATATCGAAAATTCTTTCATATTTTAGTTATTACGACGTAATGTGAAATACTCAATTGTATAACATCTAAAACTAAAACTACTCTGATGTCTGATTTACATAACATGGTAATTTTTACATTGCTAATTAGCATATCATCCCAAAAGTTCCAGAACTTTAACATTAAGGCTGTTTTCGCAGTTATAGCATACTGCGATTTGAAGTGGGCGTATCACTGACTTTTCTACACTGCTATGTCAGACCCTACGTGACTTCATAATAATTTGGATGTTTATTCAGTGGCGCCGGCCCACGGGTTGTTTAAAATAAATGCATTATTCTCCATTCAAATTAGTTTTGTCGGAATACTTTTTTTTAGATTAATTATCGTAGATAATGTTTTAAAAAGAATTAATCACATTTTTAATTTATATGTCTTAGCTAAACATAGTATTAAATAAAAATTTGTGAAACGTGACTGTAAAAAACACCATGGTGTTTATTTATAATAAATTTAAATTTTGTTATATTAATATTAATATATAATTAATATTTTGTTAATATTTGTTAGAGAAAACATATTAGCGTAGTAAAAAATAAACAAAAAATATTTTTATTTATCTATAAAAAATTGGTACCTGCGAAACCATCATAATAGTAAATGTATTTATCTGGCAATGTAATGTTATTTATTCGAGGCGACGCACTGCGAGGAAAATGTTCTCTGAATGGAATATACATTATTTTAATATATTTATAGGTTGCAGTTACATAAGAAAAGTATCCAATTGATGAATAAAACACAAATCGTGGATAGTTATTTCATCATATCAGTGGCATTACAGCTCGTCATGAGCCAAAGGCTTCTTCAGAACAATCTTCCATTCGCCCCTGCCTCTGGCAACTTTCTCCATGCTTTAACTCCGATGGATTTTAGATCATCCTCTATGTTATCTTGATACTTAAGTTTTGGTCTTCCTCTGGATCGTTTTCCCACTGGTCCTCTTCGGTCGAAAATTTTTCTGATCGTTTCATCTTCATCTCGCCTAATTACATGTCCTATCCATCAAAGGCGTACTAATTTAATAAATTTTACAACGTCAGGTACTACACCTGAAGAAGCATCGTAGTTTACTTTATACGATCTTTTTGACCAAGCACCATCAGCTATAACGGTTATTAACCCATTTCCGTCGGAATCTACTTCACCAATTTCTTTGGCTAAAGCTAATTCCTCCCGTCCAGCCTCTTCTAAGGAATCACAAAGTGTTTGGCCGATGATATCTGCAACTGTTTCCGTATGTTTTGCATACTGCCTGTAGGAAATCACAGGTATATTTAATGCAGCGTGCTGCTGCTATATGTCTGAATAACCAGAACCATTCAAGTTCAGTGAATTGTTACCAGAATCCTATGTTGCTATCTCCTTTTCAATATTCCACATTTGACATTTAAAAGTCAATGTACTTATCAATCCGTCCATTTTTTCTTTGATTTGATAATCTCCATATTAGAAAAGTTGCATGAAAATGGAGAATGATTATTCAAACCTTGAATATATATATATATATATATATATATAGGTAAATATAGGTATATATAAGTTAAATAAAAGCTTTTAAAAACGGTTGTAATATAAATAATAAATACTAAAGCAGTGCAATTGCTCTCCTTTTCCTTGACATAGGACGTTTACTGGGACTCATTTTTTATCTTGTCTCTTATAACTTATATCACTAACCTAATGTAATACTTAAAAATAAGCGTAAACTAAAGAACTTTTAACTTATACCACTAAACTAATAATATATTACTTAACATACACGTAAACTAAATAATTTCAATGTTTTCAAAATAAATAAGAATACTGTAAACTGTAAAAACTAAGCAAGTTGATAAAGAAAATACAAGAATGAAAGAACTAAAATGGATTCTAATTCAAGCGAACTAACTGACCGTACCCATAGAGAAATAAAAATAAGACCGTACCGTACGCTCATGAGATTTGACGTCACTAATGCGATAACGATCAAGCTCAGCGACAATGATGAGGAATACGTTTCACTATTAGATTTCAGTATTTTTTAGCAATTTTCTTCAAAGTTTAAATACGCTTTTCTCGATTATTACTGGACACAGAAAGGTGAAAAAAGAATCAACGATTACAGAAAAAAAAAACTCTTTCAACTGATGGGCGTGAAAACTTTGGTTATAATAGAACGTTAAACAGTATAATCCAATTTTTCAACAGGAAATTCAAAAAAATAAAAAAAGTAAAACCATCAGTTTAAAGGCAACATAATTTCGTATAACATGTCCAAATTTCAAGATATTTCGTCGGTAAATAACAGAGAAAAAATTTTGGTGCACCGATAAAACAGCCTTAAATAAATTAAAAGGACAATAGCCAGTCTCTCCACAACCTTACATAGGTCAAATCAACGCAGAATTTAAAACAGAATTCATCCAGCCTTCATTTATCACGTACACTGCTGGACAAAGGCCTTCCTTAAATTTCTTCATATATATAGGATACCAAATATTTTACATTAAACTAAACACAACCAACGTTATGCAAATAAAGTCGTTATTAAAAAACTAAACGTTTCTTGGGAAACTAAATTATTAATTTTAAGGTACCAATATTGCAAACAAAGAACCAGTTAATACTTGGGACTTACGTCTGATTAAGACATAAAAAAATGACTTGCTCATAGAGTATATCATACAATTATTTCAAATGCACTTTCTTTTGTCAGAACGTATAAATTTTGGTTACAATATTTCATAAATCGCTTCTACATTTTTTCATCATTTATTAATAAGGAGTCTCTTTTAACTTCTCTAAATAAAAAACAGTTAACATTACAGCCACTTATAACCTATTTCATCTCTTTTTGAAGATTTGCTGAACTTTAATTCTATTACTGAAAACATTTTACCAATAAATACTTTAGCTGATATTTAATCATTAATAAGCAGTAACTTTAATTAAGAAAGATTATAAATATACTAATGAAAAGGGTCTCTTCCTACTGGTTAGACTGGTAAGTGCAAATATTGCTTCTGATGAGACATCATTGGTTTATATTTGCAAATCTTGACAGATTATACGATGTTATTGACGTTCTGATGAAAAATTTTATAATTATAAAAAACAGCTATTGTGCGCCCACTTATTCTGATTTCTATTGCTAGGTTTGTTAATCAGTACTAAGTATAATTATTACTTACTCTAAATCTGTTATTTCCTTCTGTAGATTCCCCATAGGGAACATCTTGAAAAGCATAGAAATCTTTTCCTTCGGTACTTTTAAGAATATGTCCACGGATTTTACCTAAATTATCCAATTCCACTATTAGGTCATCTTCCTCAAACTGTGATCCCGTTATAGGGGATGAAATTACCTAGAAAACAAGGTAAATGAGATATGATCTTTAAATAGAATAATTTTTTAAATATTATTTATACATTTTTTTACCAGCTGGGGTTTTACTCGTCCCATATATTGCGCCACTCAGGGAATGGGGGATATTAATAAATTGACCGGGCGACTGTTATCTACATTATAGGGCTCACAACCTTAACTCCGTTATCCTTCGGGATAACCTGAACCTTCCGTAATTTTTTATTCTCTCTTAATGATGGAAACGCAAACTCCTGGAATGCGTACCACAGGTGGTAATAACTCCACTCCTATTCATGGGACAAGATGACCTTTGCCCCTGGCGAGTGACTGCTCATTCTCCGAAGCAAAATACACGCAGAGGAAAGGAAAAATTGGACAGAAATGGTCAAAAGAATTAAGTGACGCCGCTATATCGTTATCGTCCGTCCATAATAGAGATGCATGGACATGAATCAGGATATGTACTTTTGTTTTGTAGATTTTGAAAAGGCATTTGATAAAGTTCAACATAAAAAGCTTGTAGATATATTAAAAGGCAAAAATATTGACAGTCGTGATCTGAAAATTATATCTAATTTATATTGGAATCAAACTGCCAAGGTAAGAGTTGACAGCCAGTACACCGAAAATATCAAAATACAGAGAGGAGTTTGCCAGGGTTGCGTGCTGTCCCCACTACTTTTCAATGTCTACAGTGAAGCTGTATTTCAAGAAGCGCTTTCACACTCAATAGAAGGTATATCTATCAATGGAGAAGTCTTGAATAACTTACGTTTTGCAGACGATACAGTAATAATTACGGATAACAACAATGATTTACAGAACCTAATGCAACGCCTTAATGTACGGACTGAAGATAAATTTAAAGAAAACTAAATGCATGATCATGACTAAATCTGCACAGGCAAATATCCAATTGACTATTAAAGATACTGCAATTGAGAATGTTAATAACTATAAATACTTAGGAATATGGATAACATCAGATGTAGACCAAACCAAAGAAATTAAGACACGTATTGAAATAGCACGTACATCATTTATTAAACTTAAAAAGTTTCTTTGTTGTCGGGATATAAGGTTAGAACTACGCCTGAGAATGTTACGTGTTCTCTACTCTTCTTTATGGTCTGGAAGCTTGAACACTAAAACAAGTTCATCTGAATAATTGGCCGCCTTTGAATTTTGGTGTTACAGAAGAATCCTACAAATATCATGGGTTCAAAGAATGTCAAACATGGAAGTAACTAGAAGGATAGGAAATGAGGCGGAAATAATATTAACTATTAAAAGACGAAAACTTGAGTACTTGGGACATGTGATGAGAGGGCAAAAATACGCATTATTACAACTTATTATGCAGGGCAAAATCCGAGGAAAGCGAAATGTGGGAAGACGAAGAATATCCGGCTTAAGAACTTACGGGAATGGTTTGAATGCAGTAGTGCAGAACTTTTTAGAGCGGCAGTCAATAGAGTCCGCATAGCCATGATGATTTCCAACCTTCGATAGAAGATGGAACTTAAAGAGGAAGAAGAAGCTATATCGTTACTTAGAAGGAGAAAGAAACATGTCCAGTACTGAACTATGTGAGGTGCTAGAAAATAGTGATAAAGATTATGTAAAATGAAGTAAATAAGGCAACTTATTTTAAAATAAATATTGTTATATTTAAATTTGTATTTACAAGTAATTTCTTTAGGTGCTTATAATTTTTATTATAAAAACAAAACAAAACTTACCCGTTTATTTGCAAAGTACAGCAAATAACAAAAAATTACTAATCTTAAATGCATGATTCTTTTTAATTTGGAAAACTCGCCATGTGCTTGTTTCTTTTATATGAAATTTTAATTGATGTCTAATCATAACCCTCTTCAAATGAAGGTAATCAGCAATCTTTATTAAAATAATCAATAAATCACTTAATTGATTTAATGATTTAAAATCAAAATGTATTTAAAAATTACTCCATGTATGATTGAACACTTGATAAATATGTATATGTTGCTGTGCAAGGGAATTCCCAATTCCCGAGGATGTTCACGAAATCTAGGGAATGTCGAGATACACTAGTGAATGTCAATATACACTAAGTTGCTTGAAGTATGTTAGAATAATTGGTTAAATATCATATTTTCTTACATTCACCGGTGAATGTCGGCATTATTCATACATTTTTGGTTTACGTTAAAAACATATATTTTTTATCAGGGAAAAATCAAAAATTTGTAAAGTATGTTTTTTATTTGGGAAAGTAAATTTATTTCGACTTGGACCAAATGTACTTTTACAAGTGTACTTCTGCCAAGTAAGTTGCCACGGTTAAATGACCTGTATCTTAAATAACTATTATAAAGATAGTGGAAGTGATGATGGAAGGTGTTCTAGTGGTTGCTGATATGTTGATATACGAGCTTGAAATTCCATTATCCTTCCTTGGCTTCTTTTAACTTAAAAAATCTAACACTCTCTCTATAAAACCATTCTTTACGTGTTTACTTCCCGTTTTCGATTTTTCGACACCGACGCCATTTTAATGTTACAATATCACACTAATTGGATCCAAGGAAGTTGGCCAGCGTCCTACTTATTTGGATAGAACCAGTTGATCAAGTGTGCTTTATTTAATCTTTATCTTAGATCTTTATTTAATACTATAAAGGCTTATTAGGTATAATATATTGTCCAAATGACCATCTTTCTCGGACAGTGGCCAATATTTCATCAAAAGTCACGAACATAGATGGAGTATAATTGTTTTCACAATTCTTGATAAATAATTCAAAAAATTCTCTAATCGACGCCAGCTTATCAAACTGTCATCTTTTAGCCCTTTTGTGTATATTGTTAAATCATAAGCAAGTTCGAAATAATTTGAATCTGTGAAGAGTTATAGTTAAATGAAAAATATCTACATCTGTTCCATCAGATGCCCAAAGATCTTCCAAGTTTAACCCATTTGCCTTGCCAAGTCCTGCTAAGTATAGCAGTTTTAGTGGATTTTGAATATTTTTCTTTTTATTGACAAAATAAATATTTGTGTACTTAATACGTAATATTCAACATTTCAATGGATATAAAGCACTCCCAAATAGCACATAATCAAGTCAATCATGGAAACATTCTGTAGGTCCTGGTTTTTAATGTATAATATTATTTACACGTGTACTATACGTACCCGAGAATCTGCTGATTTCTTTCACTTGATTCTTTTGTCATTCCCCACAAACTCTTCACCTGGAGTTTCGTTCTTTACCTCTTCTGTGGACTTTCTCCCACTGGGAAAATTTTCTGCACTGATCACTTTTCTTTGAGTTTTGCTGCTGTTCCCATTTTTTGCTTCTTTAAGTAATAAAGTTATTATTTGACACTTTTCCCTTTGCTGTTTGATTACTATTCCCCCTTTTACAGAATGAACATTAAGTGTTTGACTTGACTAAACTTCCTTTAACTGTACTTTTGAAATTTCATATGCTTTACACATGTCTATTGCCCTTTGTAAGGTTAACTCATGTTTCTGCAAGATTTTTTCTTGTAGATCTTTATTGATTGTTTCTAAAGCTAATCTATCCCTTATCATTAAGTCTAAAATATCTCCAAATTTACAATTTTTTGCCAATTTACGCAAGTCTGTTAGGTAAGTATTAAATAGCTCTCCTTTCTCTTGTTTTCTATTGTAGCATAAAAATCTTTCGTAGATTACATTCTTGTTAAGGTTGAAGTAATTCTATAATTCACCCAATATTATTTCATACGATTTTCTCTGTGCATCCGTTAACTTTAAGGTGTTAAACACATCAAGATCTTTATCTCCCAAAAAATTTAACAGTAAAGCAATAATTTTTACTGTGACTTCCTTTTCGACCTTGCCACTAGCCAAGAGGTAAATTTAAAATGACTGTTTGAATCGCTGAAAGTTTTCAGCTACGTTACCTTCTAATGATAATGGTATAAGGTATTCTAAAGTCTAAGGTATTCTAAACTCCAAATTGTTCTAATTCTAACTATTTGTTTTCTTTTAGGTATGGAAGCAGTAGGCTTCATTGTCCACGAGACCACATAATTATTACTTTTAATAACAGAATGAAAATAATCTATTCTAAAGTGCTTAATCTCTTTTTCTGCTATGAAACCTCGTGCCGCTGGTCTCATGTCATAATCCTGTCAGGACTTTACATTACTGAGCTAGTAAGTCTTATGACAGACCGTATACTTTGATTTTAAGTACTTGTTTTTCAATACAGTTTTTTGTAACCTTATAGCAAGACACAAAACGATATCTAAACATTGTTAGGAAACTGAAAATAACACCAATTAATACAAAAAAATCCTTTTTTTATTGTTTTTTTATTATAAAAGGCAATACTGTTTTATACAAGGCTTAATAAGTTATATAGGGTGGACGGATGTACAGATCTAACAGATTTTTAATACTGTAATAGTTTTTGGGATTTTCCTTCACTGTGAACTGCGAATCTATCTCTAAATACTTCACAGCTTGGGGTTTTACTTCTGACCAAATAACGTTTTGAAGATCTTCATCGACATCGGGAGTAGGGTTTCTAAAATGTAGAAAAACATGTTATACTAATACTTTGTATAAAAAATGTATCAAACACAATAGTAACTAAATTGCCTGGTTACGTGTTTTATGGAAAGTAATTGCCTAATTATAAAATTTGAAAACTTAAAAATAGTGATCAATGGTGAAACTATACAACCCTGTCTCATTCCTTTTATATTAAGCATTTCTTCCTATATTTATACAAGTGTCTAAAGTATTTATTGAAGGTCTATTCATATTCAATAAAAAAAAGCATTAAGATCATCTATTATAGTCCATTTCCATCATATTGATAGCACATTATGTATGCAAATCCCTAAACTGTTGATACGGGTGACGCAATGAAAAATAGATATTTTTCAACAAGTTTACAAAAGTATAAAGGAAAACAATTTTAAATTTAGTATGACCACCAGGTACAAAGGTTGAAGCAGAATAGAATACAATAGTTTTAAGGGGTTACTAACCCCTAAATAAAGTTGCCAGTGTCGGAGTAATAGAGATTAACAGGTACTCATGAATTTGCAAAAAATGTAACATGTTTATTTTATTGGTTATATATAAAATAATTTGTGACCGTAACAGGGGCCGATTTGGCAAACAATGGATATTATTTTAATCAAATTCCATTTCAGATTGACTGCTTTCTTCAGAATCTAAGGAATCTTTAATTCTAATTTTAATTATTACCGGTTCCAGCATCCCATCAGTCATATTATCCAAATTCCACATTTTATTTTCTTCCTTGTGAGCATGACTAACAGCATTTTTCCAATTTTCTGTAGTTACTTTTGATAAGGAATGTTCTAATAATTGTTGTAAGTCTTCTAATTTAAAAGTTTTGTTGTTGCGTCCGACTTCAACCTTTACTCGAGACTATATATTTTCTATCGGATTCAGATCACAGTGGTATGGGGGTAAACGTAAAATAATTACATCACGGTTTAATGCCATTTCATCAATTATATATTTTTTATAAGCTGCTTTATGTTGCCTTACAATAGGTAATAATTCCTTTTTTGTCAAATTCTCCTTGTACTCAATTGCGTGTTTATCCAACCATTCGATTATCGCTCCTTTTTTCCATGCCGTTTTTGGTAATTTTTTTGCTAGTCTTAAATGGCACCTAGCATTATCTATGACTATGACAGAATTTTTTGAAATTAAATCCAACATTTGCTCAAAAGATTCTTCAAAAACGTCAGCAGTCATTTCCTCGTTGTAATCTTTGGTTGATTTTGAGGCAAAACTTAAAAATCCACCATTGACAAAACCGTATTCGTTTCCAATATGGGTTATTATGAGTCTGCGTCCTTTTACAACGAGAATATTGTTTATTTCAGTAGATACTCCTTCGTTGAATGCCTGACGGGAACTTTTCACATTTATATTAACCCATAGATATAGTACAGTATGACCTTCATTTAGCCAAGTCTCATCAAAATAAAAAATTGTTTTCCCTTCTTCTCGGTACTTTTTGATAGTTCTTAGATAATCTCGTCTGCAACATACAATGTAATCTTTTTAATTAAAACGGATTTTCTTCTATTCTTTTGCCAACGAAATCCCATCTCTCTCAATAGTCCCCATAATTTCTTGTTGCTTATGATTGGTAACTCTTTGTTTTCTCTAATTAATGTTTGGATTTTGTCCAATGTTGGAAATTCTTTGTTAAAAAAAAATTATTGGACGCTGCGTCTTATCATGTTTTTACGTATTCCTTCAATTTCCAAGAGTTTACTCCCTCCACTCTTCTTGGGAGATGAAACAGTTCCTCCTTTTCTTTCTTTTAGGAATCTATAAATTGTTGCTTCTTCAACCCCTGTCATATTTGAACACATGTTAACGATTTCGCGAACAATACTTAAAGGGCGTTGAAGTACAAGTGCATCGTGTACATTTAATATTATATTTTTCTCTCTTATACTGAAGGCACCTTTAAAACTACACTTAACCGGGATAAAACCTATTGTCGACGTCATTTTTAAATGCAAATAACAAAATATCGACACCAGAAAGGTAGTTAGATAAGACATGAACAATGTACATCTACAAACTAAATGGAAGATGCAAACAATTTCTAAGTTGTATTATTGGCATAAGCTGTAATGTGGCATAAAAACTACTTAAACCGTCATAAACTGTCATTAGTGAAACCTTACCAGTAATTCCAGGTAATAGTTTAAAGAAGATATTTTTTTTGTGTCAGGCGATAACTTGTATAGAAAACAATAATCACCTTTAAATTACTGTTTACATTAATTTATTTCGTGAAACATTGAATTCTCTCGTTAATCACCCGTGTATAATTAACAATAATCGTGTGGCATATATACCGACGTTTTTTACGCACAAAAAAGATATAGTGAGATTAGTGGACACTTCTTTTACAGAAGATTTTTTAAAAAATAATGAATTGTTGACGGCATCTGAAAATATTAATTTTTTTTATTTATTTCAAAACAAGTATAGGGTGACGCCTATGGTTTTTTCACCTGTTGAGGATTTTCATACATAATGTGCTATCAGTATGATGGAAAGGACTATAATAAAGTCTGTCGTGTATCAAAACATTTCGCTAACTGAATTGGTTTTGGTGAATTTTTGATATATGATTATTGGGTGTACCTTTTAAAGAGCACTTAAAGATGCAAAAGAAGGAATAAAAAATTAATAGTTAACATTTGTCCAACATAAGCTACACTAGCGACACAGCGGTGTTGGCAGAGGCCGGTCTTAGAAAATCTTAAACTCATTCTAAACAAACTAACTAGGGAAAGCGACGATTTCGGTCTGAAAATAAACACGACTTACGGAAAGATCATAGTTATCTAACAAAATCGGAACTTGCACCCAAATAATTAATTCTCAAACCAAATCTTCGTTCTTTCGTGAATTATTGTCAAGGTATTAGCAATTATTTGTTTAGTTTAAAGGGACATTCTTTACTATTTCTTGTTGCTTTATAATACAATTATACTTACTGGTATTTAATAAAATTAGTCCACCACTTTAATATAGGTTTTCGAAGATTTTCATTAATTTCTCTACGAGAACCTCCATCCCACAAATACGTCATTTCTGCTCCATGTGGAACTCCTAAAAAAATATCTTAATTAAACAAAACCAGAAAAAAATTTATTAAAATCTTTACAAGCGTCACTAGAGATTTATCTGGCATTTTAATGTTAGTTGCGCCTTTATAGCAATGTTTATAGCAATTATTATCTCTTAATTTAATAATGTTACTTTCAAATTCAATTATTTAAAAAAACATAGATTGAAGAGAAGAAACATTTTTTTATAATTGGCGATTCCTTTTTAAAATAAAATTCATGTACTGCAGGACAAATGGCCTGTTTGGTTGTATCATCCAATTTTATTTATTTCCTTTCTATTGTCTCAACCTTCAAAGTATTATTATCGTTCGTTTTATAGTTTTTTTTTTAATTTCTCTGTACACACTAGCTTCGGAAACTATTGTCAAAATACTACAAAGCTACAGATTGAGTAGCTCAGAAGTCGCGTTCATGCCCACAGCTGGTCCCAAGCCCGGATAAAAAAAAGGGTTGATGGGCCAGGTTAGCATCCTACCCATTGTAAAAGGAAACAAGGCTCAAAGAATCGATATAAAGCCTCGAAACTAGACGGAACCTAAGATGACGAAACAAGCAAAGAAAAGGAAAACGAGAAGGAAAAATAAGCTCACAATCAGATTAGCAACATGGAACATTACTTCTTACAGTAACAAAGACCAAGAGATAATAGAAGAACATATCGATAAATAAAAACATAGACATTTGCAATCCAAGAAACCAAGAAGAAAGGTAAAGGCCAAAGAGAATATAACCAATAGTTCCTAGCATACAGTGGAGTGAAGAAAGAAGAACGAGCACGAGCACACGTAGGTATAATTGTTCATAAAAAATTTAAAGACAACATAAATAATTGCCGTTATATCTTCGAAAGAATAATACATATGAACATCACAATGGACTACCAAAAATTAAATGTCATATCTATCTATAGCCCCGAGAATTGCAAACCTAAGGAGGAACGAGAGGAATTCTACGAACAATTGCAAACCATCCTTGATGAAATACCTTATAAAGAGCCCTTAATTCTTATGGGCGACTTTAATGCCCAAATCGCAAATGAAATAGTTCCAGGAGTAAAACAAAGATTGCATGAAAACCATGTCAACGCAAATGGAGAACTCCTGGCTAATTTCATGTGTTTTTACCGAACTCAGAATCAATAATACATTTTTCGACCATAAGCTCCAGTATAAATATAAATTTGAAAACCCCAGGGGCATAAATCGATGATTGATTTTATAGTCACTAATAGAAAAATCCACACAAAGCAAATTCTAGATATCCGAACTTTAAACTCAGCAGACGCAGGGAGTGAACAAAAACTAGTGCTAGCAAAGATAAGAATGAAACTAGCACCAAAACAAAATTTTCTACAGGAAATCACCGAAGAAAAATTCAATGTAGAATCACTGTGGAACGACTGTACAAGAGAACTGTACCAAAGGAGCCTAGCACAGAAGATACAGCTGAAACAAATAGACAACGTCGAAGATATAAACGCGAGCTGGGAGAAAATTAAAAGCAACATTGAAGAAGCAGCAACAGAAGCTCTAGGAAAATATAGAGTCATACTGAACAAAAGAGACACCATGGTTTGGAATAGGAATAAAAGAGAAATGTAAAGAGAAACGAGAGTACAAAACATCAAATACTCTAAAATCCCAAAACAACTATAGAAGAATATAAAATAAAACAAAGCAGTTGGTAACAGGAACAAAAAACTAACACTGGGAACAGTTTACAAAAAGGATGGAAAGCGACTTCTACGGTACACAAAAACAAATATGTAGATTTATAAGAAACCAATGGAAAGAAATGGCAGAATTGAAGGAATACAATAACATACCAGCACACGAATGAGAAAGATACCTGACGGAACTATTTAAAGTAAAGTAAAATAATAATAATAATCAACACAATAACGCACCTGAATTAAGACACGAAATAGAAATCAGTTTTCAGGAAGTAGGAATAAATTCGCTTAAAACTAGAAAGTCACAGTCACGGACCAGACGGAATTCCAACGAGCTTCTAAAATACGGAGGAGAAAGTATAACCCTAGAGATGACAAAACTTATACAAAATCTAATATTGCACTGCAAGATAACAGACGCATAGAGAAACAGCATAATGATACCAATGTTCAAGAAAAAAAAAAGAGAACACCCCAACAATCCATCATCATCATCATCATTCCTCAACCTCTTGCATCCACTATTGGATATAGGTCTCCTCCATGTTCTTCCACTATTCTCTATCTTGTGCCTTCTGTATCCAATTTCCCACTGTTTTTTTCAAGTCGTCCATCCATCTTTTTGGTGATCTGCCTCGGTGTCTTTTGTCTTCTCTAGGTCTCCATTCTATAAGTCTTTTGGTCCACCTATTATCATTTAAACGTGCTATATGTCCAGCCCATCTCTATTTGGCTTGTGCAATTTTTTCTATGACATCTGTCACTTTAGTCCTCTCTCTTACTATCCTATTTGGTACTATATCTCTTCTAGTTATTCCCAACATTGCTCGTTCCATTTTTCTTTGGGTTACTCCAATTTATTTGCAGAATGTTTGATTAAAGTTAATGTTTCGAAACCATATGTTATTACTGGCAGTATGCATTGGTTGTAAACCTTTTACTTTAAGCAAATCGGTAGCGTTCCTTTTAGAATATCTCGCATCTTGCCAAATGCTGCCCATCCCAAGCCTATGCGACGCTGGATCTCACAAGTTTGATTGTCTTTTCCTATTCTAATTTCATGCCCTAAATAGATATAGCTAAAGACCTGATGTACTTCGTTCCCATTTACCCTCATAACATTACTTGGAACTAAATTGGTCATGTATTTTGTTTTTTCAAAGTTTATGTTCAGGCCTATTGGTTCTATTGCCTGTTTTAGTTCTTCCAACATTTTGTGAGCTTCATTTAAACTCTCGGCTATAATGACAATATCATCTGCAAAGCGCAAGTGGCTTAAGTATTCACCATCAATATTTATTCCCCTTTTAGCCCAATCTAGTTTTTTAAAGGCATATTCCAGAGCTGCAGTGAATAGTTGGGGGAGATGGTGTCGCCATGTCTAATTCCTCGCTCAATTCTATATTTATCGGTAAAGTCATGGAGTTTAACAGATGCTGTTGCGTTGTTGTATATATGTTTTATTAAATTGGTATATCTATAGTCTACTCGGCTTTGGTCTAATGCTCCTAATGCTGCCGGTAATTCCACGGTATCAAAAGCTTTCTTGAAGTCTATGAAAATCAACGTGAGTGGTTTATTATATTCAACACATTTTTCAATTAGTATTTTAAGTGCTTGTAGGTGGTCATTTGTTCCATGAATGACCACCTACAAGCACCCCAACAATTATAGAAGTATAAATAATCTAATGCAATAAAATCATAAGACTAACAACTTTATTAGATAAACAACAAGTATTCAGATCCGGAAGATCATGCATAGACTCCGTATTTGTACTAAGACAAATCACAGAAAAGTTATCGAGTACAAGAAACCAGCATATCTATGTTTTATAAACCTGAGAAAGGCTATATACTACAAGAAGGAAGAAGAAGAAGACTCAATATTCACAAATAGTAAACGCAAAATTTTTCTTCACTAGGAATAAAACTACAAACAATTCTGTTATTTGCTTTACGAAACCCCTGTCAGTGACCTAAACTAGACCTTTTTATCTTTAATTTTATTTTAAGAAGTAGTAGTTTTAAAGAAAGTAGAAACCCCCTAGCTGACAAGCAAATAAAATTTCATTAGTTTTATTTTTTAAACTTACCTTGTTCAGTACTATTCTCTGGCAACCATGTTAGCTCATACATATATACTGGTACATGCTGAGAGGCACTTTCAGCTTGACGTATTGTTGATCGTGCAAAAACTTCGTCACTAGTAAACTAAAATTAAATATTGTATCATTAGTATGTTGTGATATAACCCTTGATTTACAATAAAAATCCTAAAGAACTAACTAGGAAAAAACAGTATGTTAAATCGTTTAGACATTGTAAGTTTTTATGTCATTGTATTACTTGTATATTCGTTAAATGCTAGCATTTGACCCATGACATATCTCTGTTGGCTCAGCCGTTTGGTGCTATAAGTATCCGTATGGCAGTGGTGCTCAAACTTATACTGCAAGGGATCTACCACACAAACTGTAAGCGTCCGGAGATCGACTGCTATATTATGTTTTTAAACCAGAAGTATTAATTCAAATTTATCGCGGCGCAATGTTTGTTTGTAATTGGTCCAACATCAGGCAAGTTTACTTCACTGTTATGAAATTTTGACTCTAATGGCATTTTATAGGTTAATTAAGTTATATCTCCGATTTTTTGTTATTCCTGCGTTATTCTTTTAATTTTTAGATTTTTAGTCTGCTTTTATATAAAAAACAGTTGTTTTTAGAACTCTTTAGCGATATTAGTATAATATAATATTTTTGGATTACCGTCGACGGCCGATATGATCAACCAAAAAAGAAGATGTATTATTTGGTTTCTTTAGTTTACTCCTCCTGGTTTAAAAACAAAGCATAGTAAAAAACAATTTTAAAAATAAAATACTATATTGCACATTTCCAGTTGATAAAAAGGTATAATGTAAATAAAAGTCATGTTTTTCATATTAATTTTACTTAGATGTTGATGCATAGTACTGCATATCAGCCACAAGTATTTTTCATATGATGGTACGTAATTACCGAGGGCCAAACGCAAGCATGAAAAGAAATGTTGGTCAGTTAGCCGATTAAGATATTTTGATTTCGCTATCTTCATTTGGGAAAATGCAGACTCACACAAGTATGGTTTTCCGAAAAATGCTGAGCTGCAGAGCTATTTTTTTCAAAGACAGATATTTCTCAGATGATATAAAAGATCAAAAGTTCGTATCGGTCGCTCTGGATTGAAGATGTATATCCGAAATTATTTTCAGTACCTCATTTTGGACGAAAATAAACTCCATATTCAACATTTTTATTTAACATAGGATAATTAAGCTATGTATATGCCAAATTTCATGTCAATACAAGCGGTTCTTTAATATCCAAAAACCGTAAAAAGAAAATGATACTTTTCCAAACATTAATAAATTAAAATATTGGTTCCTCTTATCTTCAATAACGTGATTACCGTAAGCTATTTTTACTTTTGATTAACAAATACTTTGTTTTTGGATACTAAAAGTTCACTAAACACTGTAAAAAGTAATACTAAACATTTAAACTAAACTCTAAAAAATAACACGACCAGTAAATAACTTAACAATAACTATAACATATAACACACATTATATTAACTTAAAAATCAACACGCCAAAAATACAATTGAAATTTAAACAGACTGGCAAGTTTGGACCTGTGAAATGAGAATCCGTCTGGCTTAAGGTAATCAATTATATTTAATAGCATCTTGACGAATGAGAGAGCAAATATCAACAAGTGCTTTTGTTTACAGTTGGGAATTTGCTGACGGTAAGTACCATAATTTATCTGTGAATAGTGATATGCCGAATCGGCGTTATCGCAACTTTCGGGTGAAGACATAGCATCATAATTATTTTGATTATACACGTGTGGTGAGTCACTCCAGGATAATGGACGTGAGTCAGGATAGTCCCGTATTTTTTCCGTGAATCGGGATCGACTTCAAAAACTTTGGCGATCGACCGATCGATCGTGATCGACCCTTTGAGCACCACTGCCGTATGGTATGAAACAATTTTTATTTTTCTATAAATTTGGCCTTTGAGTGACTTTGAGTTTTTGCAATTATCTCTTTCTTTAGTGTTCAAGTTTTGCAGCTGTATGTCATGATTGGTAGTATACATTGATAGAATGCTTTTTTCTTCAGGTGAAGTGGCATCCTGGTTTTGAATATAGGACTTTTAATAATAAGTAGAAGAACTAACCGACCCTATTGAAGCTGGCAATGGGATAAGACAGAGAGATTTCCTGAGTCCTCTATTGCTTAACCTGATTATGGATGAAATAATAAAAAAGTAAGAACAAAAAAAGATTACCACATGGGAGAAGAGCAACTTAAAATAATATAATTTATGGATTCGACCGTTACTTGATGGAAATTCATTTTATGTACCAATAAAAACACTGAAAACTTATTTTCAAACTTCTACAAAATTTATTTTAAATTCTTATCACTACAGCTGTTTCGGCTGATTGCCTTTCTTAAATGATCACTTGAGAAAGGCAATCACCCGAAACAGTTGTAGTGATAATAATTTAAAATAAATTTTGTGGAAGTTTTGTTGTTACTTAAAATAATCTGCTATGCATACGACGCAATACTAGTATCTCAAAGTGAAGATGATTTACAACGTACGCTGCACCAATTTAATATAACCGTCAGAAAATTTAACTACAACAGCAAATTGTCTAAGATGTAAATTGGAGCTGGAAGGTCAGATAATAGAACAAGTGCTGAATTTTAAATATCTAGACATCACATTATCTAGCTAGGGAAAGTTCGAAAGACGGTAAGCATGGTCACGTTACCAATGATCGTCTTAAAAAGGAGAGGTTCTTATATTGTTCTAGAGATCCGAAATTTTCCCACTCTTAATTACCTCAATATCATCGGTGGTATCGTGTTTTTATAGATTCCTCTTTACTTAAAATATATAATAGCATATGCTGGATGTACTTACCGTTATCAATGCTTTTCTATCATCAGTAAAAGAAGAAGTGTAGAACGCTTTTAACTTTTCACCAACATTTTCTCTGTCTTCTTCAGCTACATTGAGGGATCGTGATACAATATTTGCTGGATTTTCATCAAGTAATATGGCCCTTTCTTGGATATTTTGTTCTCCAATCTCTGAATCAAAAGGAAGAAAAAATAATGGAAACTACAGAAAAGTTACATTTAAAATGTATCTATAGCAAAAATTATTTTTAATAATAAGGAAATAAAATTATACTTACGTCCTAGGAAAGACAAAGATTCTTCAGAATTGAAGCCGATGAGAACAGGTACTAAATTAAAATGACCGTCCAATAGAGCTGCTTGCATTGGTTCGGTAACAAAGGCATCATCGTTGTCATCCTCAATAACAGGTTTAAAAGTCAAGGCATTCATGAAACCAGCTGTTGCTCCCGAAGTGAACTATTTTCAGATAAATTGTTTATATTAGAAATATAATAGTGTAATTTTTAATTGATTTTATTCTTAATAAACCATATTGTCTATATTGTCGAAAGACTTTTAAAACTAAAGGATTTGGTAATAAACTGGAAAATATGTCGGTGTTATGTGAAGTTGTTTGTCTTCCATAGTACGCGCCTCTAGGCGGAAGGGGCATAGGGGAACGCCCTAACCGTTACTGGGAACGACGCCGACGGGTAGGTGGGACTTATGAACCAAAACAGACTAAGTGTACACCTACATTGGAACCGTATTTCTCCCGATCCGATATCGGGCGACGTCGGCCGACGTCGGATTGGAAACAAACTCAAGGTATTAAATCATAGTGCTAGTGCCTATACTGCTTCCGTGACGAAGCAGTATAGGCACTCTGATTTAATACCTTGAGTTTGTTTTTAATCCGACGTCGACCGACGTCGCCAGATATCGGATCGGGAGAAATACGGTTCCAATGTAGGTGTACACTAAGATATAGCAATCCTAACAGAAATGTATGTGACTTTGTAGATTTCGGGCTGGGCTAAAGGCCAATAACCTTTTCTGGTTAAAAGTAATATGTTACGGAACCTCAGTAACTATTAACCGGACGAAACTTACGATGACGATTCTGCAAACGAAAAAACAAATTAGAAATAGAAACATGGAATATCCGAACATTGTACGAAGCTGGAGCATTCACATTGTACTAGACATAGCAAACACGTACACAGTAAATGTTTTAGCGATGCAGGAATTGCGATACACGGGAATCGGCACTCTTGATAATAGAACCCATTCCATATATTATAGATTCAATGAAAGTCAACATATAGATGGAGTAGGATTTATTGTAAAACAAATAAAGAAATTCCTTATTTTTGACTTTAAAGCCTATTGTCAAACAACTACTACAAGCATACTACCTACGCTTAAAAGAAAAAAATTTAAATTACACTTTGATCAAAAACCTGTGGTGCTGATAGCAATAGTGAAAAAAAATTGATATATACCTTGCTATTGAGAGCTACTAAATCTGAATAATCGGCTTGTTGTAATAGTTCTAACAGATCTCTTGAGTCGGTTGACGTAAATGAACTGTTTAAGGCTTTGCCAAATTCAAATGCCAATTCTCTGTCGTTTGATGGATAAAAGACAGTGGATAATGATGAGCCACTTTGTTGAATAATGCCCCTAAATAATCCTGAAAATTTTAAAAACAAATAATATATTACTTAATCAATTATTTTTATCATAAGGAAGTCATGAAAAATAAGAAAAATAAGAATAAAATCATGCCATTAAAGCCTTGTGATGATTATAATTTTAATAATTATTATTATAATATATTATATTAAAAATATATATGAAAATGTATTTAAAATATTTTTAAAAGGCTATGCAGGAAAGGGTGTTCCTTTGGCTGATATGACTCACTGATTTAGTATCAGCAATTGATATTGTTGTTATTTATTAGGTTAAATTGTATATAAGTAGAGTCCATTGCCCTCATATCTACATATAAAAAAATATACGATGAAATATTTGTCACAACTTTGTAATTTTTTACAAGGAATCTACGTTCCTGTAGTTGGCTATATACCATGTATTAAAAATATAATTAAAAATCCTTTGTAATAGATATATTTTAGGCCCAAACGGGCTAAGTTAAAAAGACAAAACGTTTTCGGAAACCATGTTCCATCATCAGTGTCCTAGAAAATAAATACATTTAGATCCAACCATTAACATCAATATTTTCTAAAATTCAACCTTCCACATGTGTCTAGTTTATATTTTCTGGGTACCAAATGTTTAAGTAACATAAAGGGCCATATAAAAAACTTTTTCTATATTACATTGCTACATACATGTATAGTTGGTTGCCTAACTACAACCATACAATTTTTGCTCCCTTGTATCATCTTAATTTCATAAATTAAAAACTACAACTTTGATGGTTGATACTGTTATATTAATTTACTTAATTTTCACAATTTTAAATAACGTTGGCTTTTGTCTTAAGTAGAAACATACAGCTACATTGACTGCTCTGTGATTATTTCCGTCATAACTTAACAATATTGTCATCAAATGTCACTGCCAATCAGTTGCACTCATACAGTCCTCGAAGACATACCGTCTCAGGACTAGCAACTTCAACGTGGAGTCATATGTCGCCATGTTACCTAATCCATCGGTAACTCTATAATTCTAAATCATTATATCATTATTTTAAAACTAAATGTAATTAAACATCTGTAATCGGGTTTTTTACCCACATATTTAATCTTGGTGGTTACATTCATGTACTCCTAGTAAGTATTAACCACATTGTTCTTTAACCTTAGTCAAAATTTTAACCTATGTTCTTTTTAATTAAGTGGTTAACTATTTTCTAGGACACTGATGATGGAACATGGTTTCCGAAAACGTTTTGTCTTTTTAACTTAGCCCGTTTGGGCCTAAAATATACCTATTACAAAGGATTTTTAATTAAATTTTTGTAATTTTTGTATTTTCATTACATACCTTTAGCAGATCTACTGAGCAAATGGAATCCAGCAGACATACTTCCAGCACTTTGTCCACCCACTGTTATTTTGCCAGGGTCGCCTCCAAATTGATGAATATGATCATGCGTCCATTTAAGTGCCAGAAGTTGGTCCTTAAGTCCTAAATTACCAGGAATATTTTCATCAAGTGTTGTTAGAAATCCTGTAAGCCAACAAATAATGTGAATATTTCTACATGGGATCTTAGCAAACGTGTTAGCGCTGCATGCTAGATATCTAAATTATTTATAATGATTCAGTTACACAAAAAATCCAGAAACATAAATGTATTCTAATATAAGTTGTAATGTAAGCACACTATTTGTTTAAGTACAAAAACAATCTAGGCATTTCTGGTCGTATCGGAGAGTTTTTGTGCGGTTCCTTCAAAAATCATATAGAAGCTCTTCGTATTATCATTAAAATTAAAATAAATTGGGCGCCATTCCTCAATAGTTTATCCTTGTAATATAACGAGCTCAGACAAAGAAATAAAATAAAAAAATTAAAACAATGGTAACATTTATTGTTTCGTAAAGAGCAACAAGTTACTAAACTATGTTAAAAAGTTACGTCATCCCAGATAGGAAATAAAAAGTCTTTGTTTACGACATTTAATTACACATGAGAAGTGCTTATATAAACAACTACGTAAAGAAGAAAAGAAAATTCACCGAAGAAAGAAGAGAGAATATATCAACAAAGAACTTCAAGAACTACAAGAACTAAGTAAACCAACAGAGACAAGAAAATTTTACCAGAAACTCAACAAAAGCAGAAAAGAGTTCAAACCGAGAACAACGATGTGTAAAGATAAGGAGGGTAATATATTGACAGAACAGCAAGAGATACTTAGAAGATGGTCAGAACATTTTAAGGAAAAGCTTGGGGTGAATAGGACGGAGATGAACCCTGATATACCATTAGACCAAGCAGACAACAGAGAAAAGAGTCCACCAACAATAGCATAGATTAGAACAGCAGTGGACAAATTAAAGAACAATAAATCACCGGGATCGGATCAAATATCATCGGAGCTACTGAAAGAAGGAGGAGACGCATTACTTAAAGCCATACATGAGCTGATAAGAAAGATATGGTTGAATAAACAGCTACCAAAGGAGTGGAATAGCGGCATTATTGTACCACTACATAAAAAAGGAAACCAGTTAGAATGTGAAAACTACCGTGGAATCACGCTGTTGAATGCGGCATACAAAATAATGTCCAACGTAATGTATGAAAAACTTAGACCATACGCTGAAAAAATAGTTGGCAAATACCAATGTGGCTTCTGTAGACAGAAGTCAACAATAGACCAGATATTTGTTCTGCGACAGATCCTTGAAAAAACAAGTGAATATAACATCGACACACATCATCTCTTCATAGACTTCGAAAGCGCATATGACAATATAAACCGAGAATCCCTAACAAAAGCAATGAAAGAATTTAATATGCCAACACAGCTAATAGAATTGATAAAAGAAACACTAAAAGTAGAATGTAAAATCCGGATACAAAACGAATTAACGGAAACAATAGATGTGAAGAAGGGACTACGCCAGGGAGACGCTCTATCATGCATATTATTTAACATCATACTTGAAAAAATAATAAGAGACACAACAGTTAATACCCGAGGAACAATAATTAATAAAAGCGTGCAAGTACTAGCATTTGCAGATGATGTTGACATAATCGCAAGATCAAGAAGAGAAATGATAGAGGCATTCACTCAAATAGAACGAGCTGCAAAAAATAGTGGTCATTAAAATCAATCAGACAAAAACAAAATATATGTCTGCAAGTAAAAACGCACAAATAAGGCAGCTGCCAAATTTAACAATAGGAGAATACAACATTGAGGCGGTAAAAAACTTTACATACTTAGGATCCCTAGTTACGTCTGATAACAACGTGGCAGAGGAAGTGAAGAGGAGAATATTTATTGCCAATAAATGTTACTATGGCTTAATTAGGCAACTAAGATCAGATAACGTCTCCAGAAAAACAAAATGCCAAATATACAAAAGCTTAATAAGACCGGTACTCACATACGGTTCAGAAACCTGGACACTCTCTATAAGGGAGGAAACGTTATTAGCCACCTTTGAAAGAAAAATCTTGCGACACATATATAAGGGACAAAGAAAAAAGAAAAAGAAAAAAAAGAAAACGGGATTTGGCGGAGAAGGTATAACTTTGAACTATACAACATATACCAGGATCCGGATATCATAACATTCATTAAAATAGGAAGGCTACGTTGGATTGGACATGTGGAAAGAATGGAAGAAGGCGAAATACCAAACAAAATATTCAAACAAGTGCCAGTAGGAAAAAGAACAAAAGGAAGACCGAAGCTGAGATACGTAGAACAAATAGAAAATGATATAACAACATTAAAAATTAAAAACTGGATAAAAAAGCACGAAACAGGTCAGAATGGAGAAGAATCCTTGAACAGGCCAAGAGCCAAAAAGGGTTGTCGAGCCAGTGATGATGATGATGAGAAGTGCTTATATGAAACTAAAATTAAAATTCTATCGTAAGAAGACAATCATTTTATATCTTGGCATTATGTAGATCATGAATGATAGCAGGTAGGTATTCATAATAAAGACTTTCTTATCATTAAAAATCTTTACTGACATCAACGTGATCTACGTGGAAACATTACGATTGGCCAGCATACTTATCTAGAGGTTTAAATACAAAAAGGAGTAAGACATGGTTACTTTTTATTCCACTAATATGTAACTATTTGGAGTTCGTCTTCAATAAATCGTTGGATAGTGTTTAATGCGTTACCAAAATTAATGGCACGAAAATTAATAATTTGAGGTACGCAGGTTACACGGTGTCAATTGCAAATAGTTACGAAAAACTTCAATGTCTGAATAGTAGAATTACCACAAAGTTTGATCAGTATCGACTGATGATTGTCTGTAAAGCACCAATACAACCAGAAATAGTAACAGTCTCCAGTAGAACAACTGGAGATAACCAACGGTAGCACTTATCTTGGTTGTAATCTAAATGAGAACTTGGATATGAGCAAAGAAATTAGAATACGTATAGAAAAGACCACCGCTACATTTTTCAAAGTAAAAAGTTTATGTGAAAAAAATATTATACTTTGAGACTGAAAATTAGATTAATAAAATGTTATGTGTTCTCTATTCTTTTATATGGTGTCGAACGTTGGACTTTATTAACACTTCTAATAAATATTTAAGACTTTAAAATCTGGGTGTATCGGAGAATTCTACGAATAAGTTGGGTAGATACAGTTTGTAACGAGGCTGTTACTTAAAAAACCTTTAATTTCAGCTATACTACATTAAATTTGACCGAATAGTATGGTCTACAAGCCCATAAAAAGATTTTAATGAAAATGGCATGAAATGGCACATATAAACAATACTAGATTATGTAATAACAACTTTAGAAACTATGCCATCCATTATTATCCGTACAGGTGAGTCACAGCTAAGATAAACTTACCACTCAAAGGGTATGTTGTAAAAACAACATTTTATATTAATTTTAGTATAATTTTTAGTTCTCACAAATATTAGTTTGGATTTTATGTTAAAGACTGTACTTTTTGCCTGCAAACTATTTGTGCCATAAATAGCTTATAAGGGTTGTTTAAAGTGATAAAACTGACGCTGCCTTGTCGGAAATTTCAGGTAAAAATTATATTCAAAATCTCTCGCAGATGTGACTAGAGTCTCAAACTGTGAAGTACCAGCCGGTACCTAGGTACCTAAGCTCTCTCTTCGCCGCCAAAATGCAGTGAAACGTGTATTTGTTTTTCTCGATAGTTTCGCGCGCCCGTAAAACGCGGATATAATAATGGAAAATGTTTTAAAGCGAACTCTTTCGTTGGTATTAGTGCTTGTGTAAATATTCTCTTGTTATTAAATGTGTAGATTCAATTAATTACGCTTATTTTTCTCTAAGTACAACCCCTATTAAATCAAACACATAAAGAACCAGCACCGTGAAGTCTACTTGTATATATCGAAGGAAACATTCTTGTACAGTCCATGGTCCTAAAATATTTGGTACTGTACACGCACGGGGAAAGGAATTTAATAAGCTTTCCCCACAACAATTGGTGGAAATCGGAGAAAACTCCATCAGGGTAATTGGAATTTTTAAAATCTTTGAAAACCTATACGGCATTACAAATACTCGGAATATTCGGATAATTCGAATCAGAGAGTAAATATACTTTACCAAATACTGAATACTTACCAAATGACCCAACTCGATAGTTTATTGTTACGATTATGATCTCAAAATCAATCAAAGACTTTGGATTAAAAGATGATATTTGGCCACTTCCATGGACGAATGCTCCTCCAGGAATAAAAAAGAATACTGGTAATGATGCGCCGGAACTGGGTTTCTATAACACAAATATCTAAGTAAATAAATATCTAAAAAAATATCTTTTTTCTTAGTTAAAGGTCTTAAGAAAGACGTGTTATCTATGTATTCTTCCTCGCAATTTTAGGATTCTCCAGATTACGGAGCTATGAAATTATTCTTCTTCCAACGCTACACCTTCCTTAAATCTTTCCCTTCATGATAATCTGCACAAGCTGGTATTTTTTTCGTCTCATCCGTGGCCTAGTTATTGCAGATTGCAGTTTTCGCATTTTTAATTCATTTTTTAAGCCCTTCTCTCTATGCGGATTGCCGCATATAGGAGTCTCCTAATTCTCGCCATTCATCTCTGTTGTTTGTAAGACGTTTCCACATTGGCCCTGCAGTTCTTTTAATATCGTAAATGATATCGTAAATTTTTAAGACCGCAAATGCGCTGATTTAACCTAGATTCTACAACTGACTTGTGATCAGAAGCTACGTCAGCAGTTGAATACTTCTTTGCTTTGATAGAATTTCTGTGTCTTTTTCCTCTTATAATACATTCTATTTGGTTACTTGCGATTGTCTTCTCTGTATCCCGAGGCGACTTCTAGGTACCTATAGAATCTTCTCGGTGAAAGCTTGTACAATATTTTTGTTATGATTATTTTTTTTCTGGGACAAATCTGATTTTATTGCAGTTAAGTCCATGTTCTCCAATCACATCTTTGCCTACTTTGGTATTGAAACCACCCATTATCATAAGTATTTCATTGTTTTAACATATAATGTTAATACTTGTTTAATACGACTGATTAGTAGATTGTAGGCTGTATTTAGGTTGCTTATAAGTTCTTGTAGTTCTGCAGGATTATATATATATATATATATATATATATATATATATATATATATATATATATATCCGGTTTTTTAGGCGTTTACGTCTGTCCGGTAGGGATCTATGGAGGAGTATCACCGAGCCGCAAGCCCTTATCTCTTGCCGTACTGCTCCACCATAGGCCGATCAGATCCCAGCATATCTTAGTCTAAGCCGCAGATTCATCTAGAATTTTAAACTGCTTTAAACTTTTTGTTTTCTGTACACCGAGCTTGGGCTCGATCCCACATCCACTAAACCATTCGACAGTGAAGCGAATGAGAGGCAGCCGCACAGCCCGCTGAGCTATCTGACCGACTAACTTCTGCAGGATTATTAACAATCAAAACGATGTCGTTTGCAAATATTAGATGACTGAAGTATTCTCCATCAATGGATTATCCTGTGTTCTGCCAGTTCATTTTGCTAAATATATTTTCTAGAGTTGAAGTAAAGAACTTTGGTGATATTGCATCGTCTTGTCGGACGCCTCTGGTACTGGGAAATTTTTGTGCCGGAGTGTTTTCATAAATTTTTACCTTAGCTATTGTTTGTGTGTATGTATTTACTAATGTTTATATATACGGTTTGTTAATGCCTTGTAAAAGCCTTGAAAATATTCTCAAAATCTGTCGAGGTTAATGCAGGTGGTATTTCATATTCTTTAGCTCTACTCATAAGTTCTGATACGGCCTATATTTGGCCATTCATTTCAACAAAATGATAGCATCGTTTGCTAGAAGATTTAATCTTTTACACATTTCGCATAGCTCAGAGAACACGTAAAAACGATATTATTATATATTAATTTATAGTATGATGTGAACTTACCACTGGTGTATATACATTTAAAACCAAGCAGTCTTCAACTGAATCTGGGCTGGATGACTGTGGACAAATGACTTTGTTTTCTGTTGCATTCAATATTCCTTCCCACGGAGTGCGAGGTTTGGGGGGCTGAAAACCAAAATATATATTTTTGTTTATTATTTTCTATCACAATAACTTCCGAGCAAAGCACCCATAGAATTTTACGAAAGCAGTCACATATTAGAATTTATTGCATCGCGTGTCATATTACTAACTTTAATAAAAGTAACTAATTAATTTACAATGTAATTAAAAATTTTGGACCTGTACGAACTCATCACTTTATAGGCTCCCATAAAGTTATTAGAACCTCTGAGATAGAAAACTGGTCACCGGTATCCTTTGGAGACTCTAAACTCATAACCGCATATAAGTTAACTCATCACCAGCATTTTTATTCCAAGCCGCTGGTTTTTAATGCGGAGATTGGCTGTTACCTTCTCGTATTCCACTTATTATATACTATTACACTATAATTATTTTAAGCAAATAGCTTTAAAATTTAACTGATAGGTATATTTATATTGGGTCATCGGGTATCTCATGGTGAGTGGTCTACTAGACGTGTCTGCCAATATAAATGGATTTGGTACCTGAAAATTAAGCTGCATAGGTTTTTGATAGTGAACATTTTAATGGAATTATTTCTTTATTTTATTTGCATTCGGATGTGGATTATTCTTTCAAATTATCAAACTTTAGCGGTTTGCAAGTATTTTGTGATCTGTTTTAAAATCGTTGGTGTTATTGCGGTGATGAATTTGTAGTATCTATGAGAGCATTTGTGGTGATGTGTTTATGTGCATCCAAAATTTTTGACTAAACGAGATATGCAGCATTCTTATTTTTTTAGATAAGAAAAATTTATGCTGCTTACTAAGCGTATTGTACTCGCGTGTTGCGCCTGTAGCGTACACTACTGTGGTGTGGGCCATGCTTAAAAGCCTTTTAGATGTGGGTATATAGATGACTACTAAAGATAAGCTGGGTCGACATAATTAAAAATAAGGATTCCTTCTACAGGTTAACTAAACAACACAAGTGTTCAATATGATAAGGAGACACAAGCTGAAATACTTCAGTAATATTCTGAGACATCCTAAAAAATATCTACATAATATAATGAAAGATTTAAGGTAAAGATGGTCCTGGTAGAAAAAGAACATCTTGGCTGAAAAATCCAAGACAATGGTACGGTAAATTAAGTACATCTTTATTTAGAGCTACTAGTCATGGAAATAGAAGAAGAAGAGAAACAGTAATATATTTGGGAACCATTGTTAAGATTAATATTCAAAGTTATTAATTGTTTTATTTATTATATCTATTAATCTTAGCTTACTAGAGTAATATAAACTATAAAATATTTTTGAATCGAACTTTCTCTATAGTAAAATACAGAGCAGATCGTCACGACACGAAATAGTTTCAAGAGTCAATTTACGCCAGAAGGAAAGTCCGTTATACAACATACAAACATTTCATTTAATTTATAAAAAAAATAATTAATGTCGCTAAATAATATTTTGCTGTCTTTATTATGGTATTTCCATTGAATTATGACAGCTTCTGTGAGAAGTTGCCAATTTTTGTCGTTTCAAACATTCTAAATGATGTACACAATGTAAAACAAAAATTTCAAACAAGTTTAGTTTATGTTTTGCTGTGATTCTGACAAAATAGTGTTTTTCGGTACTGATATAACAAATATCATACAAATGATGGGTAATTAATCTAATTATTTGCATAATGTTGGATGAAGTAAAAACAATGTACATTTTAAAGAGAAGCTTTTACAGTACGATAAGTTTTGGATTAGATATTCCGCACAACATATAGCGCTAAAATCGGCAATGTTGTCTTTCCGATCTACTTAATTGTAATTCTCCGATGCCGTTCGACACCTGGACAGAAAAATACCATTCATCCATTTAGTAACACCTAACAATATATGGAATATGCACCAATGTCCGTCGATTTTTGTTTTTATTACGTATGCCCGGTTTATTTCTTATAACATAAACTCGATAAGAATACACTGACCTTTATAAGGCGGTGCATATGTAGCGCATTTTTGTAAAAAGGTGAAACAAAAAATATACTCTTATTGACAATAAAAACAGAATAATGACAGAAGTGGAAACTTTTCTTTTTAGGTTTTATAATTAAACAAAATTTTGGTCTCTAGCCTCACGATGATCGTAGGTGATGCTTTTTAAAAAGAAGTCAATGGGTGTAAGATGTGGAGATCGCGCAGGTAACTTAATATCGCCTGTTCCACTGATAACTTGATTTCTAAAATCCAACATTTTCCAGATGTACATCAGGAAGACTGAGAGTATTGGGAAGAATATTATTCTGTAACAAATCGAGGTATACTCTATTCATCGAGTAAAAGACAAAAGAGGGAATCTACTCCTTATGAAAAGACGACCAAAAAAGTGGCCTCTGATGGCGGACATATCCTGTAATGCGAATGCACCAAATTTAAATTTTTAGACACTTATTAACAGTAGCTGTATAATATTTTTCAGAATGTGTCTTAGGCGAGAAAGTTTTAATTAATTATTAACGATAATAGTCTAGAATGCGATACAATTGTTAAAAAACTTCAATATAAATAAGATTTCATGTGACATTTGGGACAAACAATAACATAACCCAACTAAATTTGATGTTAAACAACGAAAGAGACTCTCTTTCCTTATTTAATGTGGCCTCTAAAGATCGCACTTTCTGTCTAACAATATTTTTGCCCCCACTACCCTTACATTCCCTCTTTTTTCTTTTTGCTCGATGACTCTATTATTTAACTTGCCTTTAATAGAAAATGGCCTACTATGTGGTCTCCCAAAATGCCAGTCGAGGCGTTAACTTTTTGAGGACGTTGAGTTCGGTAAACAACACTTTTGTGCTGATTTTTCCATGCTCAATAGCTTGTAATGGAAGGATTGTGTCTCCCTACTAACGAAAGAGAAGATTCATCACTGAATAAAACGTTTTTAATAAAATTTAGTTCATTATTAGCTTTCGTTATTAGAGTTTCACAAAACTCCATTCTTCGAGTCCATTGTTCGATAAAGCTACTGCGTTTTCGAATATTTAAAATTCTTGTAATCGTGATGTTTCCATACCTTCGTTACAGTAACATTGCTAACATCTAACTCTCTAGCAATGCTTCTACTTGAACCTGTTGAATCTACCTCGATTGTTGCACACATTTATGTATCCTGATGTTCTCTTTCCTCAAATGTTTTTGGTGACACTTCTTGAGCGTAACCTTTATTACTTGAACCTTTTCAGTGTGCGTATAAACGGACATGTTGTTTATAAAAATAAATTAAAAATCTACGCTGTTATTGGTAACGGATCAGCGGAGGTTCGTGGAAAGTCGACGGCGCGCAGTATTGCCATTTATATCTAATTCAAAACTTAACCTACTGTATACTGGCGTTGTATTATTTTTTAACGTTAGTTGTTAATAAATTCATTCCAAACTAGGCCTACTCACATTTTATTTTAAAACATTTTATATAGTTTATATAGTAATTAAATTTACTATCAAATGATATTTATTTTAGTTTTATTATTAATTTAATATTTAGTCTTACTTTGTCGGGTGTGTTAGAAGTAAACAACGCAACGTACTCTTGGCAATAATGAAGACGAAATATTTAGCACTTTGTAGATACGTTAGCCGCTGGCGGTGGTAGCAAACCTGATAATATATTGAATTATTTTAATATATTTTATTTAAAATATAAATAAATTAATAATAAAATTGCTATAGATATTTAATTTTAAAAATATTATTTAAATTTTAAAAATACAGAAAACTTAGTATGAAACTTCGCGATAGTATACAGTACTCCCTTCTGAACCATTTTTTTTAATTCTCCTTGTGACTTATTCCCACAAAAAAAAATAATTGAAACTAATATGTTTCGCACATGTAAGAGGAAGTTAAATTACATTTAAATTGTATTATATGTAAATTTCATCAAGTAGGTGTCAAGTGTCAAGTATTATCAATTAAGATCTAAAATATATATTTAAACGTGTGTAGATAAAAAATACATTGTAATACACTGTATGTTATATTAAAAGATTATTATCATATTGTAAATATCGGAAAAATTCCTTCATATTTTAGTTATTACGACGTAATGTGAAATACTCAATTGTATAACATCTAAAAATACAAATAATGTGTCTGATTTACTCAACACGGTAATTTCTAAATAGTTAATTAGCATACCATCTCAAAAGTTCCAGAGCTTTAAACTTAAACAAATTAAAATGACAGTAACCAGTGCAGAATATCCACAACCTTACATAGGTCAAATCAATGCAGAGTTTACAACAGAATTTATCAACATTTCATTTTAGTTCGCAATTATTTTAATGTCTGCAAGATATATGTCATTATCATCATCCAGCCCTCATTTATCACATCCACTGCTGAATATAGGCCTTCCTTAAACCCCATCATATATGTAGGATATCAAATATTACATTTTATTATGTAAGTTTTTTTAACAATTTTATTTATCTTTACGCCCCTGATACTAGGCTAAACAAAACCAACGTTATACGAATAAAGTTATCATTAAAAAACTAAACAAATCGTAAAAAAATAAATTCTTAATTCTTAGGTACCAATAATACAAACAAAGAACCAGTTAATACTTGAGACTTACGCCTGATAAAGACGTAAAAAAATGACGTGTTCACTGAGTATAAGATACAATTATTTCAAATGCAATTTCTTTTGTAAGAACGAGTAAATTTTAGTTGCATTATTTTACAAATCGCTTCTGCATTCTTTTCATCATTTACTAATAAAGAGTCTCTTTTAATTTCTCTAAATAAAAAAACATTTGACATTTTAGCCACTTATAGCCTATTTCATCTCTTTTTGGAGCTTTCTTGAACCCTAATTCTATTACTGTAAACATTTTACCGATAAATACCGTAATATATGTTTAATAGGGGCATTAATAAGCAGCATAGCTTCAAGTAAGAAAACTGTCTTTTCGTGCTGGTAAGATTGGTAAGTGGAAAGGATGATACTGATGAGGCAGACATCATTAAGTTACATTTGCAATTATTTACAGATATATTCATTATACAATGTTAGTGATATAGAGGAATGACACATCCTAATTGAAAATTTTGTACTTATAAAAAAACGGCTTGTGTGCCTTATTATAATTTCTATTGCTGTTTTTATTTAGTATCAAGTAACAATTATTATTACTTACCCTAAATCTGTTATTTCCTTCTGTAGATTCCCCATAGGGAACATCTTGAAAAGCATAGAAATCTTTTCCTTCGGTACTTTTAAGAATATGTCCACGGATTTTACCCAAATTATCCAATTCCACTATTAGGTCATCTTCCTCAAACTGTGATCCCGTTATAGGGGATGAAATTACCTAGAAAAGAAGGTAAATAAGATACGATTTTTAAATGGAATCAGTTTTTAAATATTATTTATACAATTTTTTTACCATGTGGGGTTTTACTAGTTCCATACATTGCGCCACTCAGGGAATGGGGGATATTAATAAAATTACTGGGCGTCTGTTATCTTTATTATAGGGCTCACAAGCTCAACCCCGTTATCCTTCGGGATAACCTGAACTTTCCTTATTTTTTATTCTTTCTTCATGATTGAAACGCAAACTCTTGAAATACGTACCTCAGGTGGTAATGACTCCACTCCTATTCATGGGACAAGAAGACCTTTGGACTCTGGAGAGTGACTGGTTACTCATTTTTCGAAGCAAAGTATCACGCACAAAAAAAATGGACATAAATGGTCAAACGAATTACATGCCGCCACTATATCGTTACTTACGAATGAAACAGGAATATGTTCAGTAATGATCTTCATGAGATGCTGGGAAATTGAGATATTTCAAGTAGATAGAAATTATACAAAATGAAGTAAATACGACAACTCTGGTTAAAGTAGATATTTTTATATTTAAATTTGTATTTACAACTAATTTTAAATTTTTTAGGTGCTTTAAATTCTACTATAAAAATAAAACAAAACTTACCCCTTTATTTGCAAAGTACAGCAAAGAACAAAATACTACTAATCTTAAATGCATGATTCTTTTTAATTTGGCAAATTCGCCATGAGCTCGATTCTTTTATACGAAATTTTAATTTGTTGTCTAATCATAACCCTCTTCAAATAAAAGTAATCAACATTCTTTATTAAAATAATCAATAGACCACTTCATGGATTTCAATGTTTTAAAAATCAAAATATTTTTAAAAACTATTCCATGTATGGTCGAATACTATATTGCATGATATGACTTTTCTAAAATTATTTTTTTACAGATAAATATGTATATAATACTGTGAAAGCCCGAAATCTAAAGAATTTCGAGATAAACCAGTGAATGTCATCATTCGCCAAGTTGCTTAGCGTATGTTCGAAAAATTGGCTAAATATAATATTTTCTAACATTCACCGGTGAATGTCAACATTAATCATACGTTTTTGGTGTATGTTAAATAAGAAAAAATATTTTAAAATAAATTAAAATAATCAATAGACCACTCCATGGATTTAAATCCATATTGCATGATTTGACTTTTCTAAAACAATTTTTTACAGATAAATATGTATATGGTACATTGAAAGCCCGAAATCTAGGGAATGTCGAGATACACCAGTGAATGTTAATATTGACTATGTTTCTTGGCGTATGTTCGAGTACTTCGTTAAATTTAATATTTTCTAACATTCACCGGTGAATGTCGACATTAATCATACATTTTTGGTGTATGGTAAAACATATATTTTTTATCAGGGAAAAGTCAAAAATTTGTTAAGTATGTTTTTTATTTGGGAAAGTAAGTTTATTCCGACTTAGACCAAATGGACTTTTATAAGTGTACTTGTACCAAGTAAGTTGCCACGGTTAAATGACTTGGATGTCAAATAACCATTGTAAATATAGCGGAAGTGATTGTGTAATGTGTTCTAGTGGTTGCTGATATGTTGATACATGAGCTTGAAATTCAGAAAAAACAAGTAATAAAAAAGAACAAATGCCACATTTCTAGCAACTTCCTTATTTTTATATTTCTATACTCATACATTCCATTATCCTTCCTCAGCATCGTATAACTACAAAAATCTAACACTCTCCCTTTCAGACAATTTTCTTTTTATGTTTATCTCTCATTTTCGATTTTTCGACACTGACGCCATTTTAATCTTACAATATTACACTACTTGGATCCAAGGAAGTTGGCTAGCGTCCTACTTAACTTGGATAGAACCTGTTGATCCAAGTATGCGTGGATGAATAGGTGCCACGATCAAAGTAGTTAAAATGGGTTGCGCGCGCTAGATTCAAGCAGACTTTAACTAGATTCACACTTGGATCGGGACGCTTAATTTTCTGTCTTTTAATATAACCAATAAATTGTTGGTGTGCGATGCATTGTACTGATAAGCATAACATTCTCACCTACATTAAATATATACGAGACGATAGTTGCTTGTTTTTGATAAAAAAATATAAAGGAATATAAACTATGGAGGAGGTCACGCCTCTTCACAGTTATCGATTCCGTAGGTAATTTTTTTGTGTTTTTTCGAACTACTAGTAGCGCAACTATTGTTGCGCTACAATATTTCAAGTCTATTACCAAATTGTAACTAGTAAACCACTTATCTAAAGTCACATTATTGTGTTTTTGATTGTATCAATATTTTGTTCAATCAGGCTGTTTGAACCTTTTCACCACATCGTATGGTAAATTGCTAAGAGATAAAGTCCCATTGGGTTGCTTCCCAGTAAGTAGTTATCAATTCACTGCAATCAGCTGTCCACATTCAAATAGGACTACCCTTAGATGTTGCCAAATTTCTACTTCATAGCTTGTAAGTTTAGATAGCTGTGGCCTGATACATCCGATACATTTGGTATAAAATTGCGATGGTAATTGATCATGCCCAGTGTTCTTTGTAACTGTTTTTTTTATTATTGGGTTCTTTCAAATTTATAATAGCTTTAACTTTAATCTAAATCAGGTCTCATACTATCTTTATCGAATGTATTTCCCAAATATGTTACTTTAGACATTTTTTACTGTATCTTATTACTATATAATTTTACTCAAATATTTCTAGCACATTCTAATATTTTATTAAGGATTCTATCATGTTCTTTAAAACTAGCTGCAAATAATAAAAGATCATCAAAATAGATGAGACATCGATCAATATCACCCAAAGTTGATTCTTTGAACAAATTCAGGAGCAATATTTAGCCCGAATGAAAAAGTTAAATTTGCAAATTCCAAAAGGAGTTCCAAATGCACAAACTCTACTGGACCTCTCATCAAGCTGAACTTGGTAGAATCCCTCTGTGAGTGAGGCACACTACACTTAAGGAAAATTATTATTATGGTTAGCTTCTCTTTGCTCCAGTCATACCCGGCTAAGGAGGCATTGCTAGCGCCAGCAAACAATGACTTGGCGCGAGAAGGACTTCTGACGATACGCGCGCGGATCAACAAAAGTCATCCTCACCTCAAAGCTCTCCTAAGCCCTCCTCCACCCTCCCTTATGTACACTGAAGGTGCAACATAAGGGCTGACTGCTTTTTGAAAAAGTCCGCGATTGAGCTGTATTTATGAGCACCATGTGTAATAGGGTGCTCATAAATGTAACTTAAATCATACCCAAGGTGTCGTTAAGCGACTTACTCCCGTTTATTATGAAATCTCATATCGTGAGATAAAAGCGACCGAAAAACGAGGGAGCTGTAATCCTCGAGCCTGCACCTTGGTTAGCGGCCAAATTGTAGCCTCAAGGATCTACGTGGCCTCTCCCGTGGCCTTTTTTTATTTTTATAATTTTTTTGTGAATTTTTTATTATTTTTATATTTTTTTTGAATTTTTATATTTTTTATTAATTTTTTTCGGATTTTTGTATTTTTTTGGGGGTTAGTAGGTATTTTTTATCTGGAATATTTGTTAGTAAGTGTTATAAATGGCGACTGCTAATCTAGTGCCATGTTCTTCACGCTCTCACATATCCCTTCAGTTGAAGCTTCGGTCTAGCATATCTCCATTGATCGTTCTCGTCTCAAGATGTTAGCCGGAAGGTCGATTTTGTGACATCATAACGTGAGGCCGTTTACTTTAAATAAACTTAAACAAAGGGTTAAATTTTGTTTTTTGGTTTTTTATTTCACGAGTTTTAAAAATTATAATCATTTTATAAAAACTTCAAAAAATATAAATTCTAAAAGGAAAACTGAGTTCTAAAATTTAAAGTTTTTTATAAATTAAAGGAATTCTGCGAGACTTCTGTTCTGCAAAATGACCTATTACATCGTCTATAAAACGTTCTCATCCTGTGATTTTATAAATGACTTTTCAATTGAGATTTTTGCCATATTACTCAATCGTGTCTGTCCAGTTGTATTTCTGATGTAATTTTTAATCCTTTTTAGCGCGGAGAAACTTCTTTCTGCAGAAGCACTTGTCACACACTTACACACAAAAATACTCCAATGTTGTTACAATTTTCAAATAAAAATCTATGTTTTATTTAAAATGTACTTTTATACCCCGAGGGAAAAAATGTAGCGAATTGGGTACCTTTGTACCCAAACGGCAACGCTGCTAATTAAAAGAACTACACCAAACGAGAGCGGCATGCCTCTCCTGTTCGGTGAAATAGTGGACAGAAAATAAATAAATCATGTTGAATTTTGCTACATAATATGATGTCTAATATGCCAGACAGAGCAATGCCGTGAGGCTTGCCTCGGCTATAATTTTTAAAGAGAGAATGAGATGCACAGATGATATACTAGCTGCTGGCGCGGAGAATGGAGCCGTTGTTTATTTAATATTTTGTGGTTTAAGCTTGTCCCTTGTCCGGTCCGTAGATTATGAAGAAATATACAAAGATAAGACATCAGGGGTGTACATATTTTAATTTTTTATCATAATGAAAATAAAGTTATTTAGAAAATTCCAAAAAGTTAAATTGTAGTTAAAGAACGTAAATAGTCGATTGATACTGGTGAGGCACTGCCTCACCTGCCTCATAGGACCAGCCGCCCCTGCTCTGAATATCTCTTCAATAGTAGGTATTAAACAATAGTCTTTTTTAAGTTCTTGATTTAAATCTCTAGGATCCAAACAAATGCTTAATGTTTTTATTAGGTTTTTCAACTATAAACAAATTGCCACTCTGCAGGACCCGCTCATTTAAATGTAATATTTAAATCTAAGAGTCAGTTGACTTTTTAATCTCTATTTAAAGGCTAAGAGACCATTCGCGGGTGCTTAGCAACGGGAACAAAAATTATCGTTGAGTTTTAGTTTACATTTTTGATGACATTCACCTAATCAAGTAAATACATCAATATTTTGTTTAATAAAGTCATCTTTTGTTACATTTAAATCTATGTTAGCTACTCTTTGTATCAAATCTAAGTGTAAACATAATGTTAAACCTAAAAGTGGTATAAGGTTATCCTTAACTATAACAAATTCTAGTTGAAATATTTTCCCTTTATATAAACATTTTATTGTAATAATACCAACAGGTTTAATTCTAATTTCACCATAAGCTTCTAAACCTCATATTTTATTGATTTAATTTAAAAAGTAGATTGGTATAATGTTTAACTGTGAAGCTGTATTTATTTCAAAGCCTATTCTAGATTGCTCAATTACTAACCTTTCAGACCATTCCTTATTTCAAATTAATTACTATTTATAACTGGGAATAAGCCACAATTAAAGATAAAAAATACGTTTATTGACGTTTCAATTTCCAATTCGGAAATCGTTCTCAAAATACAAACAGTAAATTAAACAATTTTTTTTTTATCTTTAATTGTGGCTTATTCCCAGTTATAAATAGTAATTAATTTACAATGCCACAAGAAAATAGCTTCAGAACAACATTCCTTATTTCCTTTTATTCCATTTACCTAAATTGATGTTACCATAAATTCTTCCTGTTTACTGTGCATATCTGCTTCTTGAATCTCCTGAACATCTCTTACGATCTTGTTATTACACATTTTCTCGAAATGGTTATAATACAAACACTTATTACACATTTTACCAAATGCTGGACACCTTCGGAACTCATGGGCACGACCACATTTTCTGTACTGACCACTTTTCCACTCAGTTTGCCCGTTGTTCTTATCTTTTACTTCTTTCAATAATAAAGTTGTTATTTGAAGCTTTTCCTTTGGCCGTTTTATTACAATTTCCCCCTTTTACAGAATGAATATTAAGTGTTTCACTTGATTGAACATTTTTAAACGGTATTTTTGAAATTCCATATGCTCTACACATGTTTATTGCGTTTTGTAACTTGATGATTCTGCAATATTTTTTTCCTGTAGATCTTTATTGATTGTTCCTAAAACTAATATATCCCTGATCATTGAGTCTAGAACATTTCCAAACTCATAATTGTTTGCCAATTTATTTAAGTCAGTTAGGTACGTATATAATAATATACAATTATTCAAATCAATAAGTATTACATTAATTTACAATTTCAATTTCAGTTTACTTACAGTAACATAAACGTAAAAAAAAGTCTTTAAAGCATTAACATGCTTGTTGACTTAATCTGTCTAATATTAACAGGTTTAATGTTTTTTTTTACAAATTATTATTTCATTTTTACAGTTTATAATCTAATCTAATTTGTTTCGTTTTTTTTATCTAGTATAATTTAAATTTTATTAAATTGTTACACAACTCCCTTTTTTCTTTTACCCAAGCCTTAACAAATTTTTTATACAATTAAAAATTTTTGATATTTTTAAAATTTATGGGCAATTGATTGCATATTCTTGGAGCAAAATATTTAATTGACCGTTGTGTGATTGTTTTTGAAGTGTAAAGACATTCAACATTCAATTTTCTTCTTGTTTCATAATTTGACACATTTACTTTAAGAGGTATTTTATCTTTATGAATATTTTTAAGTAGCCCTCAGCAGTACAATTGCCGAACATCATGAACCTGAGTTTCATGGAAAAGTTGGTCTGAGGGATATGTTTTTCGTTTTCCATATATTAGTTTAAGAAACCATTTCTGAGTATTTTGAAGGGTCACCAGATGGCAATCAGCTACGCCACCCCATCCTAAAATCCCATATACAAGATGAGATTGTACTAAAAACAGGTAAAGCATTTTAAGCTGTTCAACATCTAAAAACTCTTTTAAATAGCGGAATTTTGGTAACAGTCCTCGTATTTTTCTTATAATATTTTTATTTGTAAGTCCCATTTAAGGTGCCTGTCAATTAAAACTCCTAAATATTTTATGTATTCTGCTTAAAATATTTGTTGTTTTTTATTTATTTTTAATGAGTTAAAAGTTGGCAGAAAATTTTTATATATTGCAAAAGGTATATATTTAGTTTTTTCGTAATTTATTGTGAGTTTATTTATTTGTAACCATGATTTTATAACTTTGAAGTCTTGTTCAACTATAGTTTTAAGATCTTCCCAATTTTCGGCCTTATAAAAAATTGCGGTGTCATCAGCAAAGCTTATTATGTTTCTATCAGTTTTTAGTTAAAGCATGTCATTAACATAGAGTGTAACGAGTAGAAGGCCTAAAACGGTATCAAATAGCTCTCATTTCCATTGTTTTATCTTGTAGAATAAAAATCTTTTGTAGATCACATTCTGTTTAGGGGTGAAGTAATTCTCTAATTCACCAATAGTGTATCATACGATCTTCTCTGTGCATTCGTTAACTTTAAGATGTTAAACACCTCATCTCTCAAAAAATTTAACAGCAAAGCAATCTTTACTGTGTTTTCCTTTTAGGTCTTGCCACTGGCCAAGAGGAAAAATTCCAAATGACTGTTTAAAACGCCGAATGTTTTCAGCTACGTTACCTTCAAATGATAATGGTTAAGGTATTCTAAACTCCAGATTGTTCTAATTCTAACAACTCCTTGTTTTCATTTAAGTATGCAAGCAGTAGGCTTCATTGACCACAATTATTATACAAATATTATACAATACAATACAAAACAAATATTACTTTTAATAATACAGTATGATGATTATCTATTCTAAAGTGCTTAACCTCTGTTTCTGCCATGAGACCTCGTGCTGCCTGTCCCATGTCATAGTCCTGTTACGATTTTACATTAAGGAGATATTCAGTCTTATGATAGACCGTATACTTTGATTTTAAGTACCTACTTCTTTTCCAATACAGTTTTTTGTGACCTTAAGCTTCTTATAGCCAGACACAAAAACGATATTTCCACATAGTTAGGAAGCTGAAAATAGCATCAATAAATACAAAAAAGTGCGTTTTTTATGTGTTTATTTTTTATAAAAAGCAATACTGTTTTATGCAAGGTTTAATAAGTTATGTAGGGTGGACGGATGTACAGATCTAACAGATTTTTAATACTGTAATAGTTTTTGGGATTTTCCTTCACTGTGAACTGCGAATCTATTTCTAAATACTTAACAGCGTCGGGTTTTACTTCTGACCAAATGACGTTTTGAAGATCTTCATCTACTTCGGGAGTGGGGTTTCTAAAATGTAGAAAGGCCTGTTATACTAATAGTTTGTATAAAAAAGGTGTCAAACACAATAGTAACTTTTAATAGACTGATTACGTGTTTTATGGAAAGTAATAGCCTGATTATAAAATTCGAAAACAGTGACAAGGGCAAAAGTATACAACCCTGTCTCATTTCTTTTATATTAAGTATTTCTTCCTATATATGTATTTAACTATTTAAATAATGGTAATATATATATATATATATATATATATATATATATAATCGATAAAATTATAAATTATTTACATATCTCATTTATCAAGTCACCTTCTTGAAAACTTTCTTAATAGTTTCTGGAGTACTGATTCAAAGTCTATTCATATTCGATAAAAAAAGCATTAAGGTTATCTATAGTAATATACGTCTATGGCTAAAAGGTAAAGGCTGCACAACAACTTGCATTACTAATATAGTCTGTCGTATATCAAAATATTTCGCTAACTGAATTGCATGTAATGAATTTTTGATAAATGATTATTGCGTGTACCTTTTAAAACTTGAAGATACCAAAGAAGGAATAAAAAATAAATACTTTATCCAACATAAAGTACATTGGCGACACAGCGGTGTTAGCAGATGCCGATCGTAGAAAATCTTAAACTCTTTCTAAACAAACTAACTAGGGAAAGCGACGATTTTGGTCTGAAAATAAACACGACTGAAGGAAAGATTATAGGTATCCAACAAAATTCGAACTTGCAGACAAATAATTAATTCCCAAAGCAAATCTTCGGTCTTGCGTGAATTATTGTCAAGGTATTAGCAATTATTGTTCGGTTTAACGGGACATTCTACTATTTCTTATTGCGTTATAATACAGTTATACTTACTGGAACTTAATAAAATTAGTCCACCACTTTAATATAGGTTTTCGAAGATTTTCATTAATTTCTCCACGAGGAACTCGATCCCACAAATACGGCATTTCTGCTCCATGTGGGACTCCTAAAAAAATTCTTAATTAAACAAAACCAGAAAAAAATTCATTAAAATCTTTACAAGCGTCACTAGAGGTTTTGTTGGCCCTTTAATTTAAGTCTCGCCTTTATAGCAACCACTTGATCAAATTTACATATCATATTTTGAAAATATCTGACAATTGACCGGTTTGATGCACTTAAAATAAAATTTAAGACTTTTAAAAAAAGTGGATGATCTAAGGGGTAATATTGGCAGTTGTGCTTTATTATATCCCAGCTGCTGCTGAACACATTAACCAATATTTTCATCACCATTTCTCCACATAACTCCAGTTCGTCAGAGACGAAAATGCGATTGAACCTCTAAAAATCATACGAACAAGCTCCATTTTGCTGAAAATGTCAATTTTGGGACCCCAAAAAATGTGCAAAAAATTTACCACTTATGTCCTATGGCTTTCTTCTAAAACATCCCCTGGTAGATGGGAAAAACAAAAACATCAATTTACCAAAAATTTGTAAGCTTTTGAAAATAAAAATGTTTCAAATAAAAAATGTAGCTGACATAATTTTGAACAAAAATGTTTATAAGTACTTTTTGTGTAGAATGGACGCTTGAAGCGACCGGTGATGTCGAATGTCAGTTATGTAGAAATCAATTTTAAATAAAATTTGAGCAAAAGTATTTATCTCCCTGTTAAATATGCATTATATGCTGATGATCTTGTACTTTTTTGCAGAGAAAAGAATATCGAAACAACATGTCGACTAATGCAAACAGCCATTGATAAATATAGAAAAGTGGTCGATGTATATCGGGCTTTAATTCTCATTTTAAAAAACTAAAATCATTAAATTTAGCAGACAAACGACAAAAGATAATCCAACTTTGATATACAACAGAGTATCACTAGATGTTATAAACTATCATAAAGTCTTAGGACTGACCTTCGACTCCAGACTTACTTGGAATACACACATACAGGAAATGAAAGGTCACTGCTTAAAAAATATTAATATCCCAAAAAGTCTAGCACATTTTCAATGGGGAGCTAACAAAGAGATATTGTTTACAGTTTGCAGATCCATGGTAGTTTTGTCTATACGTCTGCCTCCAAGTTACATCTGAAAGCTCTTCACTTCGTACACAATATGGTTCGTAAGATCTGCTTAGATGCCTTCACCTCTAGCCCAGCTCAAAGCATGTACTGTGAAGCTAATGAATCACCACTCTCAATAAGGCGATATCATCTTCTGTGGTCATATGCAGCTAGCTTATCAGCTAATCCACAAAATCCAGTCTATCAACTACTTATTCAACCAAATAATCTTATTCATCATGCTCAGATCACTAAAGTTGCCCAACCTCTCTCTTGTATACTAAATTCTTTTCTCGATGGTTTCGATCTTGATGCAACTTCACCCTTTTAAATCCCTTCATATTGGGACCAACTGACCACAATGTAGCGATTTGCACAGACTCATTATCAATACAAGTAATTAAAAATATGTTCTCAGATCATCCTTTGGTTTATTTAATTTAATCCATGACATATATAATAAACTTACGGACCATGGAGTAATTGTTACTATTCTGCCGTCCGTTAGCTAAAATATCGCTAAGCCACAGCGCTCGATTTTGAGATATGAGCAAAAAAAGGGGGGAAATTTTCAAGACATTGCTGCTTTAAAACTAATTATCCTAGAAGTATGTATGTTACTTCAAAAGAAACGTGTTTTAATTCTCTTCCAATTAAATTGAGTTTCAAACAAAATTTACTTATTTTATGGTATAAAAAACAATAGAAGTGGTTTTAGCTGTGTGTCATTTATTATTTATTACATAGGAAAACATTTACTAAAACATCACTAACCGTACTTTAATGACGTTGTAGTTTAGTATTTTGGAGTAAATGTTTGATACAATTTTTACATAACTAAATTATTAATAATTCCGAAACTATAAAATCACTAAGGTATTTAATGACGTTATAGTTAAGGTTTTGATTTAATTTTTAAAACACAACCTTGTCTAAAACATCACTAAAGGTGTTTAATTGTTTATTGGCTAATATAGTTTACTCCAGTAGCCATTTTTTATATTATATGCTTAACTAAAACATCACATATTTGATAACCTTTCCTTAATAGCGATATTTTAGCTAAGTAATAATGCCTTAGATTTGAAGCAATACAGTAAAATGTCGTTAACTAACAAAATAAAACGGCAAACTTTAGACAAAAGAAACATTTATTATTATTAAAGAAAAGAAAAAGGTATAAAAACCAAAGTAGCACTCATAGGCCAAATAAAAAATGGAACAAAAAAACAAAACTTATCAAATGAATATCAATTTTTTAGACGAGAAGAATGTAATTATTATGTACTTAATTTCTTAGACTGGTCTAAGAAAAATAGCAAATAAGGGACGGGCGCGTAGGATAAATTGAGTGGATATGATGAATAAGATTTTGATGAGATATATTTCGCGTGAATCCGAAAGCACTAATAATAGTACTAATACTTGTTTCATAAGTCAGGAATTAGATTTATTTTTAAATGTTGTCGTATTTTAAAAGATTGTTATCCATCCTGTCCGCCCGTCTTCTAATCATAGAAATTGTTGATCTTTTAATATTATCAATAATAATATTTAAAAGTTATCAACGTTAAAATTTGTCTTATATCTAAACATCGTCAAAAATTTTTTACCTATCACAATCAGTCCGTAAAAGTAAATGGCACTTGATCAGTATTATTAAGGTAATTATTAAGTGGTCTTTCTATTAAATCTAGTTTCATTCCCCTCCTCGTCATTAGTTTTTGTTGGTAATGTTTTCCAAAATGTCAATTTATGTGGCGGTACTATAGGCGTTAATTTGTCAATTAACGTAGTTTTTCGGTTAAGTTCAACGCCTTTTGGAGAAGTGCGAAATGTGAGAGTCATACAACTTGGATTTTTTAAATATCTGTCAGCCATAAATTGCAAATATATAAAATCTTCATTAAAATTATTTTTATATAGTAACCCAAAAGAATTTCGTTTAAAACAAACATGTTTCATATTTTTTAAGTAACTTCTTGGGTTACTTTTTTGTATCCGCCTCTCACTTATCAAATTTGGAACATTAACAAAGTTTTGTGGTGACATAGATTTGACTATCACTTTGGAGTTATTTATCGAAGCAACTGCGTCTTCGAAATCGGTAAAGTCATACAGCTTACCCTTCTTCTTCATTGCAAGTTCTACCTGATGGTGAACTTGATCTGCGCTCATAAACGTATGACCAGGTTCAAAATAAAATAAGGAAATTTCTTCTGTAGATATTAAGTCACTGTTTACCATATGAACTAATAAAGAATAAAGTAGCCAATTCTTATTTTGCGCTGTGCAATTATCTAACCATATGTTAATGTTCTGGATATCGCGATTTTGCATTAAACATATATAGAAGGCACTCATTATATCTTCTTGTTTCCGTCCAGCTATGCCATCATGCCACAAAACGGTTAACGGTTTTTGATTAGATGTTATTGTTCCCAGGGGAGCAAAAGTTTGATTGTAAGCAATTAAACGTGGGCAAAAGATTATACTTTTAAAGGTTTCTAATCTTGGTAGCATTATGATCTTTTCTAAATCTGAAGATATATAAATTACATTGTCACTTTGGGCCAGATTTTTATGCTTAGTATACAACTCCCTGGCTTGTGTATACTTAAGGCGATGTTTTTGAAATTCGACACAAGGATTGCAATCTACTACAGTATTACAATCATGTGATGTTTGCTGTTTATGTAAATTAAAAGACTCACACATTTCGCACTCCTCATTACCAAGTCGAGTAAATGAAATATTCAAAGTTTTGAGTTGTTTGCGATAAACCTCATAGGACATATTTTCTTCTGGATATTTTGAACAGAAATCTTTGTACATAAAAGTTATATTAATATCGCTCGGTAAATATCGTCTCAATGGCGCGTGCTCCCGTCTGTAGTGCGGCTCTGCAGGATTGAATGATAGTATATGGTTATTAATTAACTGGCGATCTATACGAGGCGTTTTCTGGTGTTTTCCACGCATGTCTGAATGAATGGGATTTGTAGCATCAAGTGACCTCAATATCGCGTCGTTATTTTTTTTGTAACCCAAGGTAGTCAAAAAAACTATTTTGCACACCTCAATAACAGACCCATCTCTTTTCTTCTTAAACGCAAAACATCTTTTCGGCTTTCTTTTAGGTTCACTTGTGTATTTTCTTTTCGGAACTGCTGTAGCCACTTGAGACATAACAAAAACTCTTCGCTGTTCAAAAGACAAATTCCAAAAATCAGAATTCAACTGTGCTCTATCTTGCTCAGTAAAAAACGTGTTACATTTTTTTAAACATTTTTCAGTACAAGCTGGTTTTACGGCATATTCTAATTGCTTTTTAGCTCTCTTCTCTTTAATCCGTTCACCTAGGCCAGTGTCATACTTCTTTCGTTTCTGTAGTTGGACATCAAGTTCACTTCTCCCCGTACCAGTGCTTTTCGTATCCATAGTGTTAGTAGTTTTGTTTTTATTAGTCCAATCTACAGTGTGTCTTCTTGGCTCTTTTTTTCCCCATTTTCAATGCATCTTAGTTCTCGAAAATCTGTCGTAACACGTCTTTTTTTATGTTTATTTATCGACAGTGAATTACGGAATGTATGAGATGGTGAAGATTTGGTGAGTGTAGCTGTAGAAGTAGAAGGCTCAGTTAAATTTGTAGAAAAAATTCGTAATTGACTTTTCTTTGGCAATTTTCGGTGCGAAGGAACGTTTTCTGGCAAATTTAAATCGTCTGAATCTTCGCTTGAATCCGGAATATAATCTTCGTCAAGAACTGAGTCGTCTGAATTAAAATCTAATATATTAGGGCATAATAATGGTTTTGTATTATTATCAGGGTGAAAAGAATTATGTTGGATATAATCAGGTACATTATCAGAAGGAAAATCATCTGCTGGCATTTCTTCATAACAAAACATATCAGTGTTTTCTAATGATATGCTGGGAAAGGCTTTGTTTAGCATAGTAATATCATTTATCAAATTTCGGGAATGGTAAGATGTTAAACTATTTTGTGTCTCACAAAATTTGTTGAAAACTGCCGAAGTCATGGAATATGGTCGAGCATACAAATTGTTTACAAATTCTGTTTCCGGTTCGCCAGTTTGCATCTTAAAGTAATCCGAACTTGGTATTTTTGACGTTACCATATCTAATATGAGTTGAGATCGCCGGGAAATTTTAGAACTGCAAAAAAACGAAAAATTCCATTTACAAGAAATAATATTATTGGAATAGGATTAGAAAACAAGTAAATATTTCTTAAACAACACAAACTGTCATACACACAAACACACTATCATGGAAACATACAAAATATACAATCTTTCATCTTGTACATGTATGTGAAAGTCGTAATTAAGATTCCATTAACTTTTAAAGCGCATTTTAAAAAATTTTAGTAATAATAACAAGAAGGAACTTACCAAGGCATTTTCTTATCCATATTGATGATTTGGCGTGAAATATCCTGTTCACCAAAAGCTCGTGACGTGACTTCTCCGACAAACGATAGAATATTAACTGACGAGTGACGATATGGATACAGTTTATTATACCATGATATGGATATGACAGCGCCGCAATGTAGCAGGTGAGAGGGAGGTCGCCTAGTGATGTTTTAGCATAGTATTGTTACTTAAAGGTGTTTTAGTTATGGAACTTCTACGAGATTATTTGTCGCAAAACAAGCCGAGGGCGGTTAGTGATGTTTAAGTTTTACATCGTACAGCAATTTTTTAAAATGATCCTTAGCTTTATTATCGTTAAGAAATTTTATCGATATTTTAGTGTAGTATTTGTGTATAACGGGTTTTTAGTTAAGTATTGTTTCGCGATGTAGTGAAATAAACCTTGACTAAAAAAAGTTAAAGTATGTTAATGGTCTTATAGCTGTATAACTTTGGGCAACGTGGTTTTAGCTAGGTAGCTTAAATAAATATTTAAACAAAATACTATCATTGAAGGCGGTTCCTGATGTTTTAGTTGAGTAATGTGGATTAACGTAGTTTAAGCTGTGTGAAGTTAAAATTTTGTTGTAGATAACGATGTTTTTGCTTATGCTATCTTTGAAACTACAAACCTTAGAAATACGAATCCAGGACAGATCGATAGAGAATTTTTTTTTATATAGTGTGGCATCTATATCTCAAAATTGGCCTATGGTGGCTTAGCGATGTTTTAGCTAACGGACGGCAGTATTGTCTGGGTACCTTCACATGTAGGACTTGTAGGAAATGAGGCTGCAGAAGTAGTCACAAAAGAAGCTTCTATTTTGGATTTATAGCTATATCAAATATCCAGCTGCATAATGATATTAAAAAAGTGTTCAAAAGCGAATATATGACAATTGCAAGCTAATATCCGAATCACTTACACGATATACAACCACTTATACCTTTCTTAGAGTTACTACCTATGCCCACAAGACACAAAGTTATTCTAAGAAGATTAAGAATTGGACACACTTGGCTTACACATATCTTTCTTATGGCATCTACCGATCCACCTGCATGCGGCCATTGTAGCAGTTCATTAACCGTCAAGCATTTCCTTCAAGAATGTCTACATCCTTCTACTAAAAAAAACAACACCAGTTGGAAGATAATATACAAGAAATGTTCAATGAAACTGAGAAATATGAAAGTCCGTTTAAATATTTAAGAGACATTCAAGTGCTTTATAAACTTTATAAACTGTATTGTGTATTGTCAAATGTAAAATTGTATTTGTAATACCCTTATTTGTATTATACTGTAATCGTGTCAATTACCTTATCGTCAAGACAGGTTAATTCAAATAAAAAAAAATATATCAACCCTACGGTATAATTTCTTAACTTAAAAACATCCATCATTTCATGGTTTGGATCGAATTTTATTTGTACCTCAAATAACATGTTTCTGTCTATTTGTTTAAGGAATTGCACATGTACAAAGTTAAATGATAAAGAAGTAGAAACCGCCGAGCTCACAAGCGAATAAAAGTTTATTAGTTTTATTTTTAAAACTTACCTTGTTGAGTACTATTCTCTGACAACCATGTTAGCTCATACAGATACACAGGTACATACTGAGAAGCACTTTCAGCTTGACGTATTGTTGATCGTGCAAAAACTTCGTCACTAGTAAACTAAAATTAAATATTGTATCATTAGTGTGTTGTGATATAACTTTCCATTTACAAGTTTTTATGTGATGGTATTACGTGTATATTCGTTAAATCCTAGCATGTGATACCTAACGCATCTCTGTAGGCTCAGCCGTTAGGTTTGTTTATATATCATAGACGTGTATTCTTTGGTATTTTCTTTGATCGTTTCCGCTTAATATTGTGCGTCTGATAAACATTCACTTAGATCGCTGAGAAAGTATTGCGGGGAAGAGAAATACATCACTCTCCGTAAAGTAGCTGTCAAGGGCAGTTGGTTTCGTTGTCGTCCGAATTTTCATCAAATTTGTAGTTTTTTTCGTTTTTCGTCTTTTATTATGGGAATATGTGTAGTATTGTAGCAGTTTAATGTTATGTTACAGTTTTAAGTTAAAAGAGATTTTGTTAAGACAACACGCAGCGAGTGTCGGCGTTAAGAAGCTGGCAAATTTGTTGAAAAAAGTGAATTATACTCAATGTAATGTATCAATTTTGAAAGAGTAATCACTGTGTTATTGTCCTGAGTCCTGAGCCAGAAAAAGCCTTTCTGGCTCAGGACTCATCTAGCAGGAAGATTCTTATAAGCAGCGTTCATTTTAAATAGTTTGAAAACCTTCTTGTGTTTTGTTTGTCTAGGAGACTCATGTAAGTACTTCTTTTGCTTTACTGTTTTTTAACAGTAAACAGTACCTCTCAAATAAACCCTGAGTAGCCGTTCGCAAAAGTTTATTTGATTTTGCTTCTATTTTACCCTATCCCAAATTTTTCGACCCCCTTTAATAATGCCCTATATGGTACGCAAAATAATTCGTTACAATTTTTGCCCACAATTGTCTAATATTTGCTTTTCTGTGCCACGTTGCATTAGCTTGTTTCCTTATGTCATACTCCAATATTAAATTTGGACGTCTTTTACGTATAATGTAGCAGCTGTTTTCATAGGTTCATCTTCGCGTAAAATATATAATAGCATACGCTAGATTTACTTACCGTTATCAATGCATTTCTATCATCAGTAAAAGAAGAAGTATAAAATGCTTTTAACTTTTTACCAACATTTTCTCTGTCTTCTTCCGCTACATTAAGGGATGGTGATACAACATTTGCTGAATTTTCATCAAGTAGTTTGGCCCTTTCTTCGATATTTTGTTCTCCAATTTCTGAATCAAAAGAAAGAAAAATACTGGAAACTACAGAAAAGTTACATTTCAAGTATATATAGCAAAAATTATTTTTGATAATAAGGAAAGAAAATTATACTTACGACCTAGGAAAGCCAAAGATTCTTCAGAATTAAAGCCGATGAGAACAGGTACTAAATTAAAATGACCGTCCAATAGAGCTGCATGCATTGGTTCGGTAACAAACGCATCATCGTTATCATCCTCGATAACAGGTTTAAAAGTCAAGGCATTCATGAAACCAGCTGTTGCTCCAGAATTGAACTATTTTCAGATAAATTATTTTTATTAGATATATAGTGGTGTAAGTTTAAATAGCTTTTTTCTAAATAAACCAAATTGTCAATATTGTTGACAGAATTTCAAAACTAAAGGATTTTGGTAATAAATTGGAAAAGATGTCTGTGTTATGTGAAGTTCTGTCCCCCTTCGGACGCGTCTCTAGGCGTAATGGGGATAGATGAATGTCCTAACTTGTTCTGGGATCGACGACGATGGGTAGGTGGGAAGTAAAGTTCCACCGTGAACCAAAACAGACTAAGATATAGTAACCCTAACAGAAATGTGTAGATTTGGGGTTGGGCTCAAAGGTCAGTAACCTCTTCTAATAAAAAGTAATACGTTATGGCACCTCAGGAACTATTACCCAGACGAAAATTGCGATGACGGTTGTGCAAACAAAAATTGGAGAATACCCGAATGTTGTACGGAGCTGGGACATTCACATAAGTACTAGAATACCAAACACGTGCAGAGTAGATGTTTTGGCGATGCTGAAATTGCGATGGACGGGAACTGGTACTCTTGACAATAGAACCCATTCTATTTTATTTATTTAGCGTATGGCTACATCACATGTTCATATAAATATAAATATATAAATGATATAAATTACAAACAACAGTAAATATAAAAAAATATTATTCTACAAACAAACATCTAGATTATAAATATACTCGATTGACTCTTTTGTAGCAGCCAGGAAATTAGCTAGCTGGTGCAGCGTTATTCTCCCATTGTTTCTCTCCACCGTTCAGTTACATTAAAGTTTTGATTATTATATATATTATTATATACCCATTCTATATATTATAGCTTCTATAAAAGTCAACACATAGATTTATTGGGATTTATTGTAAAACAAAAAAGGCCTTATTATTGATTGACTTTAAAGCCTACAGTCAACAAACTACTATAAGCATACTACTTACACTTAAACAGAAAAATTTTATTAGACTTTGACCAAATAACTGTGGTGGTATTTTATTCACAGATTTTTCAGTGTGTGGCCTATATAACCCATAAATGCCCAGTTGTCCAACAGTTGTTTTTAAAATGGAGTAATTTGACGTTGAAAGAAAAATATTTACCAAAGTATATAACTTTCTTCGTAGACGACCCTGGAAAATCCAATTCATACATTCCTATTTTGGAAGGAATTAACTACTGGAGTAATCTTCAACACAGAGAAGGTGCTTGCGGATTTAGAGAAAATCCTTTTACCTTCACATTTACTTTGGAAGACGAGAAGAAAATTTTCCAGCTAATAATAATAATTATTGATAAAATCGTAACGAATATAGCACTTTGATCGACTTTGTGCGAGGAAATTAAAAAAACTGTGGTGGTGATAGCAATAATGAAAAAAAAAATGGATATTTACCTTGCTGTTGAGAGCTACTAAATCTGAATAAGAAGCTTGTTGTAATAGTTCCAATAAATCTCCTGAGTCGGTTGACGTAAATGAACTGTTTAAGGCTCTCCCAAATTCAAATGCCAATTCTCTGTCGTTTGATGGATAAAAGACAGTGGATAATGATGAGCCACTTTGTTGAATGATGCCCCTAAATAATCCTAAAAAGTAAAAAAACAAAATAATATATTAATCAATTATCTATTATAAGAATGTCATAAAGAGTAGGAAAATTAAGAATAACATCTTGCCAATAAAGCCTTGTGATGATTATAATTTTAAAAATTATTAATATAATATAAAAATATTTAAACTATTTTCAAAGGGCTATGCGGGAACGAGTGTGCCTATGGCTGATATCACTCACTGATTATTATCAGCGATTGATATTGTTGTTATTTATTAGTTTAAATTGTATATAAGTAAAGGCCATTGCCCTCATAACTACATATTAAAAAATATACAACGAAATATTTGTCACACTCTTCTAATTTTCGCATTTCCATTACATACCTTTAGCTGATCTACTGAGCAAATGAAATCCAACAGACATACTTCCAGCACTTTGTCCGCCTACTGTTATTTTATCAGGATCGCCTCCAAATTGATGGATATGATCATGCGTCCATTTAAGGGCCAGAAGTTGGTCCTTAAGTCCTAAATTACCGGGAATATTTTCATCAAGTGTTGTTAGAAATCCTGCAAGTAAACAAAGAATGCAAATGGTTGTATACTATAAAAAAATTTAAAAATTTGAACTGCATTTTTTTTATTTATTAAAAAACGTATTCTCGTAATGGTATTGGGACCGTGCAAGTTCGGAACAGCGACACCTGGTGTCGTAAATCAGCAAAATTTACTGCGCTTTTATGTTAGATCGAGGTAACCGGATAACTGTCAAGGATGTAGCCCCAAAACAGAATAAGAAGAAAAAGTAAGATTGAGGTTATGTCGGTATGTTATTAAAAGGTAAACGTTGATGTAGCGTAAATATAAATAAATATATTATTGAATTACAGCATTACTGTTAATATGGATTCAATAATAAAAACTGGATTTGACAAAGTAAATCACCAAATAACTTTTCAACCAAGCACTGAGTCAAAGGGAAAAGCTTTAGTAGTGGCAAATGTCAAAAAATAATGGAAGAATTAAGAAAAATAAATTACCATAAATAATGCTAATGCCTAACTTAACAGGTTAAGCAAATGATATCATCATATTGCTTTGAACAATTAATTCTTTCCCTGTAAACTTTTGGACAGCGAATATATCTTAATGCATCTTCAGATAAACTTGAACTTGATGCATTCTTGTAAACTTCAAAAAAATAAAATTTAAACATTAAACTTGATTTTTGGGTTAAAATGAACTCTAAGTGAGTGTTATGAAACTAAAATTTACACTTAAAAGTAAACTTTTATTTATTATTTATTTCAAACTGACTTTAAAATCGGGCGCAAGAATAATGCATAATTTAGGTTATGTTACTTATGCTTTTTTATGATATAAATCCACTTTTCTCTTTGTAGTAGCTTTGTGCTTCGAAGTTGGAAACGAATAAAACTTAAATTAACAATTTTTTGTTGTATTTTTACAATTTATAACACAGCATTTCCTAAATCCCGTTTTCTTTAGAGACAGAAGGTGTAAATGTAAATAAACAAAACGAATATGAAATATGACAATTGACAACATGAATTAATGAAATCTATGAAATTTGCAGTAAAAAATGCAAAATTTCTCCGCTACTCGCGCACGATCGTTTCTCGTATCCCCTCCAAGTACTTGCACGTCGCCAATAGGATTGATAGTCGTAAGGAATTTTCGCAAACATGTTAACAAACGGAATACTAGAAAAAAATATATTATAAGTCAAACAAAATTAATCTTAAGTTGTTAACTGTTGAAGTTGTGAGTTCAAAATATTAAGGTATTTCTGTCTATTGAATTTAATATTGATTTTGAATTTTCTAACACAATTTTAATTTGTTTTAAATACTTTTCTGAGGAATCTTTGTTTATTGTTTCAATATTTTGATTATTTAAAAAATCTTTATTGTTTTGTTATTATATTCTATTTTATCTATAAAATAGTAGGGTTACTTTTGTCTACTTCTGTCTAAATTTCTTATATATTTAAGTTGCCACCGTGTTTGGGAGGGCTCGGAAAACCATCGGTCCCGTATAGCGTTAAATTTTTACCCCCTTATATTTTTACTCTAGAGTAAAATTATAATTTTTGTGTTTGTTAAATGTGTTTGTCTTGAATTTACTAAATGCTTTGTTAACTAATTCTGGTTACTAATAAACAAATTCAACTTATACTCCCGATCTCTTTATGGAATGCAGCAATTTTTTTAAATACCGCATTTGAAAGAATATAATGGTTTTTCTTACAGTAGCGCATGTATTATACAAAGACATTATAAATGAGGACAGATGCGTAAACAATCATTAAATGGTGAGTCTCAGTGATTAAGAAGATAGGTGAAGGTGCCGTAAAGCTCCAAAAATTGTTCTTTTATAAGGTTCTAATAAGTATCCTAATCTCTAATCTAAACAGTAGTAGAAAGTAAGCCACTTGAGCGCACTTTGACCTTTGACTCCTTGTCGCAGCAGTGAAAATCACCTCATCATCATCATCATCATTCAGCCCATACTCGTCCACTGCTGAACATAGGCCTCCCGTAGTTCACCCCACAAATTTCTGTCCTGAACCGCCTGCATCCAATTTTGATGTGTCCGTTTCAGGTCATCCGTCCATCTTGTTGGTAGTCGTCCTCTATTCCTAAAGGCATCTTGTCTGGGTCTCCACTCAAGAATGCGTTTTTGTCCATCTGCCGTCCTTCGTTCTCGCGACGTGCCCTGCCCAGTTCCATTTTAAGGTTGATATTCTTTTGATTGCGTCGGTTACTCCCGATCTACGGCGCAATTCTGTGTTGGGTATTCGGTCTCTCAGGGTTAATCCCAACATGGACCGTTCCATTGCCCTCTGTGTTGTTCGAATTTTGTTTGCGGACGTCTTAATAAGTGTTAGCGTCTCCGCACCATAGGTTAGAACCGGCAGCACACATTGATCGAAGACTTTTCTCTTCAAGCAGATGGGAAGAGCTGATTGGAAAACATCTCTTAGCTTTCCATAAGCTGCCCATGTCAACCCTATTCTACGTATTAGTTCATTGGTCTGGTTATCTCTACTTAAGCGAATTTCGTGTCCCAGATATTTGTATGCTGATGTTTGTTCTGTACTTGTTCCAGCTATGTTGATGTTCTCACTCAGAACAAGGTTTGTCATCACTTGTGTTTTTGAGTTATTGATCTTTAAACCCACTTGTGTAGAGGCATGGTAGAGTCTTTCGCACATTTCGATGGCATAATCTATGCGGTCTGTTATCAGAACTATATCGTCCGCGAACCTGAGGTGACTAAGCTGCTCTCCATTTATGTTTATGCCCTTTTCGTCTAGGTTTGCACGCTTACACATGTATTCCAATAATGTTGTAAACAGTTTTGGTAAAATGGTGTCGCCCTGGCGAACTCCACGATGAATGTTGAACTTGTGTGTATCTTCATGGAGTCTGACGAATGCCGTGGCATTATCATAGATATTTTTGATGACAGTGGTGCAGCGGTGATCTATTCGGCACTCTTTTAAAGCTTCTAGCATTTTCTGGTGGTTTACTGTGTCAAATGCTTTCTCATAATCCACAAATATTAGGACGAGGGGTTTATTGTACTCTATACATTTTTCGATGAGGCTTTTAATAACTTGTAGATGGTCGTTTGTGCCGAAGCCTGACCTGAATCCTGCCTGTTCGCATGATTGGTAAAAGTCCATTTTGTTCGAAAGTCTGTTTGTTATGACTTTTGTAAAAACCTTGTATATGTGTGAGAAGAGGCTGATTGGTTTATTGTTTACGAGATTTGTTAAATCTCCTTTCTTAAACATTAGAATGATCACTGCATTTTGCCATTGTGATGGTGTTGTTCCTCTTTCAAGGCATTCTGTGAAAAGTATGGAAAGCATTTGTATCAGTTTCTCGCCTCCTAATTTTATGGCTTCGGCAGCGACCCCGTCGTCGCCAGGTGACTTATTATTTTTCATTTGTAGGAGAGCTTTTTTGATTTCATCAACAGTAACATCTGGTATGTCTTCTGAGCCCTGGTTTAGAACCTTTGGTATGTTGTCAGTTGGAACATTTTCTTCTGTTTTGCTGTAGAGTTCGCTGTAAAATTGTTCGATAGTTTGTAGAATTTCCTGTTTATCTGTTATTATTTCGCCCTTTGTGTTTTTCAGTTTGTAAATATTTTTCCTTCCTATTTGCTGTTTCCTTCTGAAGACTTTTAAACTTTTGTTCTCTTCTATGACTTTTGATATCTCTCTGGTGTTGTCTTACTGGTCAATGTTACTGTATTGGCGATACATGGGCGCTTAAAACTGAGCTTAAAATAAACTAGATCTTTCAGATATGGGTTTATCGTCAAATACTGAAAATACCTTGGATAGCTAGAATAACGAATAACGAAGTTCTACAACTAAGACATGTGTTAAAACACGTAAAATAAATTAGCCTCGAAATAATTACACAGGTTATAATAGAAGAAAAATAAGAAATTGAAGTAAAAAAACTGTTTTGGATTAGATACACCAAACAATGGACTAGACTTCGAAGAACGAAGAACAAGCAAAACAGCCAAAAATTACCAATCAACATCCTCCGATCCTAGCTTTCCAATCTAGTCCAATCTGTATAGACAAAAATGAATTATTTTGAGCATTAAATAGTAAATTTAGTAAACTAGCACAGACTTATAAGGACAATGCCTGGAATAACCTTTAAGTGCATATAACTCAAAACTGTTGGATATAATTTTTTTATGACACTTTTATGTTGCAAAAACGTTGTTTTTTTATACCAAATCAAAATTTAAAGTAAAATGAGTACAACTTTATGCAAGTAAAAGCTTTAATTCAGACATACTAGATTAAGTCTGACCCAATATTTTATATTCTACAAGCTCATGGGAGATTTTTAATAAAAATGGTATTAATCACATATAAAACAATACTGCAATTTGTAATAACAACTTAAGAAACTGTAGCATCAATTCTTATCCGTACAGGTGAATCACAGGTAAGATTAAACTTACGGAGGGGGTGAACTTTTTGGCGAAATTAATAATTTGTACGGCATTTATACTAGGTAGGTCATCATCATCATTTAATCTTTGCTTATCCACTCTTGGATATATATCTCCCTCATAATTTTCCATTTATTTCGATATTGTGCCTCTTGCATCCAATTCCTACGACAATGTTTTAGCTCGTCAGTCCAACGTGTTGGTGGACAATATCTGCTTCGGTAGGCATCATCTCTTGGTCTCCATTTCTGTTTCTTGGTCTATTGGTGACCTGCCCAATTCCATTTCAGTGTTGCTACTCTCTCTACTGCTTCAGCCACTCCTGTTCTTTGTCGTAGCTTGCGATTTGGGATCTTGTCGCGTAGTGAAACGCCCAACATAGCACGCTCCATTGCCCTTCACCGTAAGTCAACATTGGAAAAACATACTGATTAGAGGTTTTCGTTTAACTAGGTAGGTATATCGTAGGTAATACCAAAATATTAACCTGGGACCCAATGCCATACAAAAATATTGGTACCAAGAGCAAGGAAAATATGCGAATTTTAGGCAATTTCACACAGTACGGCATTCATACATAAAATACCACTAACGATTATTTAAATAACTCAGGGGAGAAACAACAAAAACACCTAAATATCTTCTTTAAAATAGGATAAATCAACTTTTCCAATATGGTACTTACTCCGAATCGAAAGTAAAATTTCAATACAGAGGCTATGTAAGTATTTGTTAAAACTATAACAAATGACTTTCGAAAAAAAAAAAAAAAATATATAAATACTTACCAAATGACCCCAAACGATAGTTTATTGTTACGATTATGATCTCAAAATCAACCAAAGACTTTGGATTAAAAGATGATATTTGACCACTTCCACCAACGAATGCTCCTCCAGGTATAAAAAAGAATACTGGTAAGGATGCGCCGGAACTGGGTTTCTATAACACAAACATTTAACTAAAAGAGGCATATAAGAAAATAGTATCAAACATATTCTATCAGACATATCAACCTGTATATTTGTATATAACCAGACCTTTTTTCTTAGGTAGTGGTCTCAAGAAAAATGTGTTATCTATGCAGGATCTCCCAGATTTAAGGAATTTTATTCTTCTGCCTTCTGGCTTTTTTGTTCGCCGTCTAAGGATTCTCTAAGACTACAAAGCTATGACATTCCTCTTCTTTTAACGCTACACTTTCCTAAAAACTTTCCCTCTATGATATTCTGCACAAGCTGGAATTTTTTCGTCTCATCACGACCCCAAGTTATTGCAGATTGTAGTTTTCGCATTCTTATTTCATTGTTTAGTTTAATTTCTTTTAAAAGTCGCTACTTATGACCGTTTACGTTTATATTATCAGGATTCTTCTGTAAGGTCACATCTCAAAACTTTTTCTTTTTCATCATCGCTTTAGTTAGGGTAACTGTCTTTTTCTTTATCTTGCATTTATTGAGTTCATTTTTACTTATTTATAATATAGTGTATTTCAGTTCTTCCATTTGATACTTTACAGTATACAGAGATCGATATTGTGTCTATTTTGGCTCTTTAGGATTGTTTAAGAGTTAACCTGAATTTGACAACAGATACAAAACTACGTCACCACTTGGATACGTCTTTGCTTTGATAGAATTTCTGTATCTTCTTCCTTTCATGATACATTTTATTTAGTTGTATTCAATTGTATTCTCTATATTCTGAGGCGACTTTTAGGTACAGAATCTTCTTGGTGGAAGCTTGTTGTTTGTTGCATCATTTTCATCATCATTATCGTGGATTATGGTGTAGCCTCCCTTACATATTCCTTCTTTATGTCTGCAAACGATTGTCCAAGATTCGCTCTTCTGTGTCATGTTGTACCGGCTTGTTTCCTTATGTCATAATCCCATCCTAAATTTGGACGTCTTCTTGGTCTCTTGACGCCTCTTGAATAGCACAGTGTAATTCTATTGGACTAACTATTGTCAGTTCTTCTCGCTATACCTCCCACTCACTGCCATTTAAAGATTTAATTCTATAGATGATTACATAAATAACCTTGGTTTTCTGTGTGATTCATTCTATTCTTTTTCGATCTCTCTTTGTAATATCTAGCATGCATCGCTCCATTGACCTTTGAGTGACTTTGAGTTTCGATATTATCTCTTTCTTTAGTGTCAAAGTTTCGCAGCCATATGTCACGATTGGTAGTATACACTTTTTTCTTCAGGTGGATTGGTATCTTCGATTTTAATATAACTGTATTTCTACCAAAAGATGTCCAAGCTAGTTTCATTCCTCTGATGATTTCTGGAAATACGGAGCCAGATTTATGTATTAATTGTCCTAGGTAGTGCTACTGTCTCAAGTGCAGTGTTATTTATTATTAAATCTTGGACATCCACTATCCCGTTGTACAAGGTTTTTGTTTTTGTCCAACTTCATTGTTAGCTGTATTTAGGTCCCTTATAATTTCTTGTAGTTCTGCAGGATTATCAGCAATCAGAAGGATGTCATCTGCAAATCTTAGATGGCTGAGGTATTCTCCATCAATGGATTTTCCTTTGTTCTGCCAGTTCTTTTTCTAAATATATTTTCTAAAATTGCAGTGAAGAGCTCTGGCGATACTTTTGCTTGTCTGTAATATATTTACTAAACTTTCTATGTACGGTTTGTCAATGCCTTGGTTGGCTGTAGTAGTGATAGCGTAGTGATCACTGAACAGTGTAGTAGTGTCTGGGGGCTCGGGAGACTGAGACCTCGGAAGCCCTGAGCAAGGCATCAGAGAGGATGCCGAAAGCTCGGCAAAATGGATATCGACGCGGTTCAACCCGGAAAACTGGTGAGTTTGATATTAATTTTAGTAATAATATTAATCTTAGCTCTAGGTTTTATATATATATATATATATATATATATATATATATATATATATATATATTATATTAATTTATAAAGTATGATCTAAACTTACCACTGGTGTATATACATTCAAAACCAAACAGTCCTCAACTGAAGATGGGCTAAATGACTGTGGACAAACTACTTTGTTTTCTGTTGTATTTAATATTCCTTCCCATGGAGTACGAGGTTTGGGGGGCTAAAAACGGCAATATATATTGTAAATTAATATTTTCTTAAAAAATAATTATTTAATTTACAAATGCGAGAACTTTATTTCGTTCTTAAAGTTACAATATTAAAATCGGACTTCACTGTACGAAGATATAAATCAGACTAAATTATAATTAATAAAATGAAATACATTACACATTATAAAATAAAACAATAATTTACAAGTTGTACTTTTATATTCAGGTCGCTCATAGTTCAGGTGCTGACGCATCGGACTTAGGGCTTATGGAGTCAACTCAACGACTATAACTCACGTCATATTACTAACTTTACTACAAGTGAGTAATTGATTTACAATTTGTTTAAAATTTTTTGACGTGTTCGAGCTCTTCATTTTATAGGCCCCCATTAAATTATTCGAGACTCTCCGAGATATAGTGAACTGATCACCGGTATCCTTTGGAGATAGGTAAACTTATCACCCCAGATAAGTTAACTCATCATGGGTATTTTAAACCAAGGCACTGGTTTCTAATGTGGAAGATTGCCTGTTGCCTATAACACTTCTTGATTACGTGAAACTATAAAATTCAGAAATTATTTTCAGTATATTAGACGGATCTGCTAATATAAAGGCATTTGGTATCTGAAAATTTAGCTGCAAATTTTTAATGGTGAACTTTTTAATGTAAGTATTTATAAACTGGTGCTATTTCAGGTTATATTGGAGATAGTTCCAAACTTTAATATTTTTATATGCATTCGGGCGGTTTTTTAATTTATCGTAATTTTTGGCTAAAGCCCCAGGAATATCGTAGGCTTTTTAAATGTCCCCAAAAAAATAAGTCCATAGATGTAAGATCTGGAGATTGTGCAGGCCACTTTATATTGCCTGCTCCACTGATAACTTGATTCGGTAAAGTATTGGTTAAGTATTCCCTAATTATTCGAGCTCTGTGAACTGAACAGCCTTCTTGATGGACCAAACATTCTCCAGATTTACATTACAGGGATATTGAGAATAGCGGGAAGAACATGATACTGTAACAAATCGAGGTATACTCTATTATTCAAGTTGCTCTCAATAAAAAAAGACCTATTATGTGGTCTTCTAAAATACCAGTCCAGACGTTAACTTTCTGGGGACGTTCAGTTCGGCAAACAACACTTCTGCGCTGGTTTTCTTGCGCCCAATACCTTGTAATGGAAGGATTGTGTTTGCCAACTAACGAAACAAAAGATTCATCAGCGAATAAAATGTTGGAAATAAAATTTGGTTCATTATTAGCTTTCGTTATTAAATTTTTACAAATCTCCGTGCTGTTTCCATACTTTCGTTACAGTAACATTGCTAACATCTAACTCTCTAGCAATGCTTTTACTTGAACCTGTTTTAATTTACCTCGATTGTTGCACAAATTTGTGTATCCTGATATAAGGTTTGTTCCAACACAACGAAAAACCGTCACGTAACGGTTACGCTCCTGCGCATTAAACAAAATACGTTCCAACAAAAATATGATGATATGAGAAAGGCAATAAGCCGAAACAACTGTAGTGATAATAGTTAAAATAAATTTTGTGGAAGTTTGAAAACAAAGTTTTCAGTGTTTTATTGTTACAAAAATATGATCGTTCATCTCATCGTCCTTCCGACCGTTCCAACAAAAATTGTGATCGCCCAGTGACGGTTTCGTGATGATAATTTTAGTAATCTGGCAAATGCATGTACTGGTTGAGATGACTTGCGCACTAGGATTTTATTCTACTTCTTTAAATTTGTTGGGCCTAGATTAACTTAGATTTTGTATTAAAACTGTAAATTTGTTCAGAAAAAAGAAGCAGTTAGGTTAATGATTTTATCAGGTGCTTATGATGGATTTTTATTTCTTTATATATTTGTTTTTCGTTTTTTATAACTTTATAAATATGACTGACGACGAAGGAATTAGTGATTTTTCTGATTATTAATAGCAGTGAGGATAATTTGGAGCTATTAACCGAGCCTAGGGTGAAGAACCAGAATTATTTAGGGAGATTGTCACCAAATTATGTCAGTTGTCAGAAAATCGTTCCAACATCAGTTTCCAAATTACCGTCATCAGACGATACAAATGATGAACATGCGCATTAAAAACGATACAAGTAGTTTCGTGATGGTTTCCGGACCGTACAAAAATTGCGTGTTGGAACTAACCTATTATCTTTCCTCAAAGGTTTTGGCGACACTTTTGGAGCGTGACATTTTCTGCAATTTGAGGCAATAACAACTCTCAAAATTGTTAACAATATTGTGAATTGACTCTACGCGAGAAATTGGTCCCTCTCAAAAAACACAGAAAATAAATCTACATACTGCTGTCCAAAATTATCACGATAAAACCGTTTTATTACTTAAAAATTTTTTAGCCGGCGTATAAACAGACATATTGTTTACAAAAATAAATTAAAAATCTAAGCTGTTATTGCTTTAAACAACCATTGTATAATGAGAAAATGTTAGCAACAAGGCTTCGTGGAAAAAAGACGGCGTGCAGTGTTGCCATTTTTATCTAATTTAAAGCTTAACGGGGTATACTAGGTATACTTAAATGTTAATTTTAAACATATTATTTAGTTTATATAATAATTAAATTTACTATCAAATGCTATTTATTTATATTTTATTATTTATTTGATATTTACTCTGACTTTGACAGGTCTGTTAGAAGTAAACAAAGTAAACTTGGCAACAATGCAGGCGAAACATTTGTTGATACGTTATCAGCTGGCGTTGGGAGCAAACCTAATAATTTATTGAATTTTATTTCGTATTTTGTTTAACATATAAATAAATAAATAATAAAATTACTTTATTCGATTTTAAAAATATTTAAATTTTAAAAATACAAAAAACATAGTATGAATCTTCGCGCAAGTCTACAGTACTGCCTATTCTACCATTTTTTTTTAATTCTGCTTGTGACTCATTCCCAGAAAAAAAGTAATTCAAATTAATATATTTCGCACATTTCAGAGGAAGTTAAATTATATTTAAATTGTATTATATGTAAATTTCTTCAAGTAGGTGTCAAGTGTCAAGTATTATCAATTAAGATCTAAAATATATCAATTGAACATGTATAAATAAAAAATACATTGTAATACGTTGTATATAATATTAAAAGATTATTATCATATTGTCAATATCGAAAATTCCTTCATATTTTAGTTATTACGACGTAATGTGAAATACTCAATTGTATAACATCTAAAAATAAAAGTACTTTGATTTTTAAATAGTTAATTAACATATTCTCCCAAAAGTTCCAGAACTTTAAACTTAGACAAATTAAAAGGGCAGTAACCAGTGCAGACGGTCCACAACCTTACATAGGTCAAATCAACGCAGAATTTAAAGCAGAATTTATGAACATTTCATTTCAGTTCGCAATTATTTTAATGTCTGATATATATGTCATCATCATCCAGCTTTTATTTATCACGTCCACTGCTGGACATATGTCTTCCTTAAACCCATACATATATTCTTCTTCTTCTTCTTCATGTGCCATGTCCTTTCAGAACGTTGGTTACCATCATAGCTATTTTAATTTTATTCACTGATACCCTAAATAGCATGCTTGTATCTACACCATACCAATCTCGCAAGTTCTTCAACCATGAGGTTCTTCTTTGTCCTAGACTGCGTTTGCCTGCTATTTTTCCTTGCATGATATTTTGTAGCAATCTATATTTGGGACCTCTCATTACATGTCCGAAATATTCCAGCTTTCTCTGCTTGATGCTTTTTAAGATCTCAGTAGTCTTGCTGAGACGTTCTAGTAAAGTGGAGTTACGAATCTTCTCCACCCAGGAAACTTTTAAAATTCTTCTATAGCACCACATTTCGAAAGCCTCAAGGCGATTTAGATCGATTTTATTCACAGTCCAGGACTCTACAGCATAACGTAAGACCGAGCACACGTAACAGCGAAGTAAGCGGATCCTTAATGCCAATTTTAGGTCTCTGTTACATAACACATTGGACATCCTTCTAAAAGCAGCTCTAGCCTGCTCTATTCTGAATCTAATTTCGCCGTGATTTTCTGCCATATGTGGATTTCGCCATACATATATGTAGGATATCAAATATTACATTTTTTTATGTAAGTTTTTTAACAATTTTAGGTATTTATCTTTACGCCCCTGATACTAGACTAAACAAAATCAACGTTATAAGAATAAAGTCGTTATTAAAAAACTAAACATATATTGGGAAACTATATTCTTAATTCTTATGTACCAAGAATACAAACGAAGAGCCAGTTAATACTTGAGCCTTAGGTACGCCTGATTATGACGTAAAAAAATGACAGGTTCAGATAGTATAAAATGCATTTTCTTTTAAGACTGAGTAAATTTTGGTTGCAATATTTCACAAATCGCTTCTACATTTTTTTCTTCATTTATTAATAAAGAATCTCTTTTAATTTCTCTAAATTAAAAACAGTTGACATTTCAGCCATTTATAACCTATTTAATTTTTTTAAGCTTTATTGAAACCTAATTCTATTACTGAAATCATTTTTATAGTTTATTCGTCTTCCGGGTTTGGACCGTGTCATTTGTGAGTGACCCAAAAGTGGGTTCATCTCGACGTTTCGCTACAATTGTATGTAGTTTCTTCAGGAGAACAAAGAAAAAGAAAACAAAGGACAGGAAGAAGGGTAGTTAGCAACGGTAACTCAGTTACTCAACGCAACCAGAGGCGAATACTAACTACCAAGATGGGCATTTGGTCACAGTAACTCAACTACTCAACGCAGCCAGAGGTGAAAACCAAATGCCAGGACAGGGATTCACGTCCAACAGCTCAGACACTAACGCGTCGAGAGGCGGGGAGTGAATCCCATCCCTGAAGGAGGATTACCGTTGCTAACTACCCTTCTTCGTGTCCTTTGTTTTCTTTTTCTTTGTTCTCCTGAAGAAGCTACATACAATTGTAGCGAAACGTCGAGATGAACCCACTTTTGGGTCACTCACAAATGACACGGTCCAAACCCGGAAGACGAATAAACTATAATTCTGACTCTGGCCGTGGAAGCCTACGATTTCATTTGAAATCATTTTACCAATAAATACTTTAATAGATGTTTAATAGGGGCATTAATAAGAGTAACTTTAAGTTAGAAAAATTTTAAATATAATAAGGAAAACTGTCTCTTCATACTGGTAAGATCGGTAAGTGGAAAGGATAATACTAATGAGGCAGACATTACTAGTTTATATTTGCAATTATTGACAGATATATTCATTATAAAATGTTATTGACATATAGAAGTCACCCATCATAGTGGAGAATTTTATACTTAAAAAAAATTATTCTACTTATTCTAATTTCTATTCCTAGGTTTTTATTCAGTACCAAGTAACAATAATTATTACTTACTCTAAATCTGTTATTTCCTTCTGTGGATTCCCCATAGGGAACATCTTGAAAAGCATAGAAATCTTTTCCTTCGGTACTTTTAAGAATATGTCCACGGATTTTACCTAAATTATCCAATTCCACTATTAGGTCATCTTCCTCAAACTGTGATCCGGTTATAGGGGATGAAATTACCTAGAAAAAAAGGTAAATAAGATATAATTTTTAAAAAGAATACTTTTTTCAAATATTGTTTATACAATTTTTTTACCATGTGGGGTTTTACCAGTCGCATATATTGCGCCACTCAGGGAATGGAGATTATTAATCAAATGAAATACTTAAAGCGTACCAAAACTAGTAAGTCTTATGGTGCGTTCATAACGGATACCATGGTATCGTATCCTCGCCTAGAGCATAGCAATAACGGTGAACGCTCGCATTTAAAATAATGCATTTATTTTACCAAAAATCGATAAGAAAATACCATCCCATGGTCCCAACGCACACTTAGCGTCTAACTCAGAATGGGTGGCTACAAACAGCGTCAGTCCCAGAATGAGCGGCTGATATTTACACTATGGGGCTTACAACCTTAACCCCATTATCCTTTGGGATAACCTAAACCTTCCCTTATTTTTTATTCTCTCTTCATGATGGAAACACAAACTCCTGGAATACCGACCCCAGGTGGTAATGACTCCACTCCTATTCATGGGACAACAAGACTTTTGAACCCTGGAGTGTAACTGGTTATTCATTTTTCAAAACAAAATAACACGCAAAAGAAAGGAAAAATTGGACAGAAATAGTCAAACGAATTACGTGACACAACTATATCGTTACTTATGAATGAAACAGAAATGTATTCAGTAATGATCTTCATGAGATGCTGGGAAATAGAGATAGAAATTATGCAAAATTAAGTAAATACGACAACCTCTGGTTAAAGTAGATATTTTTATATTTAAATTTGTATTTACAACTAATTTTAAATTTTTTAGGTGCTTTAAATTCTACTATAAAAATAAAACAAAACTTACCCCTTTATTTGCAAAGTACAGCAAAGAACAAAATACTACTAATCTTAAATGCATGATTCTTTTTAATTTGGCAAATTTGCCATGAGCTCGATTCTTTTATACGAAATTTTAATTTGTTGTCTAATCATTGTTGTCTAGCATTCGTTGACTATGAGAAAGCTTTTGATAGTGTGGAAATGTGGGCAATAGAAAGAGCTATAAACAACTGTAGAATAGATTCCAGATACAGAATGCTAATACACAATATATATAAGAAAGCAACAATGACAGTACAATTGGAAGAAAACACAAAACCTATACCAATTAACAGAGGAGTGCGACAGGGCGATGTTATTTCTCCTAAATTATTTACATTAGCACTGGAAGATGTTTTCAAAACAATGGAATGGACAAACATGGGAATAAACATAAATGGAAAGAAACTAAACCATCTAAGATATGCAGACGATGTAGTAATAATAACATCAAGTTTTGAAGAACTACAAACTATGCTAACCGAACTAGCCAAGGAATCTGAACAAATAGGCCTAAAAATGAATTTTACCAAAACGAAAACAATGACAAACACACAAGATAATAGAAACGTAATACTAAATGGAATCACAATAGAAGCGGTTAATGATTATATATATTTGGGACAGATAATAAAAATAAATAAGGAAAACCAAACAGCGGAGGTAAAAAGAAGAGTCAGATTAGCCTGGGCAGGATTTGGGAAATTAAAATGGGTCCTAAAGAATAAGAAAATACAACAGTACTTAAAAACAAGAGTGTTTGACCAGTGCATACTCCCAATTCTCACATACGCATGCCAAACATGGACTCTGACCAAAGCAAACATGGATAAGATAGTGAAGACACAAAGAGCCATGGAGAGAGCAATGTTGGGAGTAAAATTAAAAGACAAGAAGCAAAACATCTGGATAAGAAACAAAACAAAAGTCAAAGACGCAGGTCAACATATAGCCAGGCTAAAATGGAGTTTCGCAGGTCATAACGCCAGACAAACAGACAATAGGTGGAACAACACGATACAACATTGGAGACCATGGACAGGAAAGAGAGCAAGAGGACGACCCCAGATGAGATGGGGAGATGACATTAGAAAGATAGGAGGAATACACTGGAAACAGAAAGCACAAAACAGAAGCGAATGGAGGAAACTGGGGAAGCCTATGTTCAAAATTGGACGAATTAAAGGGCAAAAGAAGAAGAAGAAGAAGTCTAATCATAACCCTCTTCAAATTAAAGTAATCAACATTCTTTATTAAAATAATCAATAGACCACTTCATGGATTTAAATGTTTTAAAAATCAAAATATTTTTAAAAATTACTCCATGTATGGTCGAATACTATATTGTATGATATGACTTTTCTAAAACTTTTTTTTTACAGATAAATATGTATATGTTACTGTGAAAGCCCGAAATCTAGAGAATTTCGAGATAAACCAGATAAACCAAGTTGCCTAGCGTATGTTCGAAAAATTCTCTAAATATAATATTTTCTAACATTCACCGGTGAATGTTTTTGGTGTATGTTAAATAAGAAAACATATTTTATATAAGTAAAAATAAAAAATTAGTTTAGTATGTTTTTTATTTGGGAAAATTGTTGTACTAAACATAAGAAGATTATTGTATTTAAAACAAAGAGCCCAAATATCGAATATCAACTACAATATTATCAACATAACAGAAAAACTCTTTTTTATTTTGATATATAATATGAAAAAAAAAACAAAACAAAACCAAGATAATGTATTATGTCTAATCTTATTTATTTTAACAACTTAAACTATCATGAAACTTAGAATTGCGTAAAAGCCCGTTGCCTTTACAGCTACATTTAGCCGTGGAACACTTTCTTTTGAAGTTACAACCTGTATAGTCTTGTCCTCTACTTTTCGAATTAGCACAACCTGCTTCTCTTAGCGACATTTCAGTAGTTGTAAACTCATCCATGGAAACTAATTTTTCTTTACAAATTGCTAACTGATTCCGTGTGAAATCTGCTTGAATGTACTGTTTTTGTTTGCTAATTTATAATAGTCTGAATCTATTTCAACAACAACCACTTACACATTTCGTGGGTTTGTGTGATCACAGTCAACATCAGGCATTTCAATTCTTATAATATCACCTATTTGGATCGGAGGGAAATTTTTTTTGGGGTTCGCAACATGTTTGTTGCTTGATTATCTTTTGCAACCACTCACTTTGAAAAAATTTGCTCGTACTGTCCAGTCACTACTTGGGATGAAGGTATGCTGGGCTGCGGAATAGCTATATTCTAAGATGTAGAAGTGCAACACTGTCACAATCAGTGGGCGCTTGAGAAATAGGCGTGCTAGTTTGCGAATCTGTTTTAATCGAATGTTCTTGAAACGTATTGAAATAGGTCTCTAGCTGTTCCTCAGTTTTAATATTTTCAATTTTACCGTAAAGAAGAGATGACGACACTAGGCTTCTTTTTGGTTTATTGCCAAACATAGCTTCATATGGGCTCTGGTGCACTCCTTCCTCATAACTTAGGAACAAACAGCAAACCATCTGACCATTTATTTGAATCATTATCTTTCATCGACGCAAATAACATATTCTCCATGTCAAACTTAGTTAAATGGTCTTGGTACTCTAATATTAATTTATATACTAAAGTATCGTTCTTGAATACAAAAGAAACAATTGTCTTCTCGTTTACTTTTAGTTTAAGCATGTAATTAAAAAAAAAACTGATCACGATTTGACTCAGTTTTCTTCCATTAACTGAGTCATTTAAGTTGCGCTGATGATATTGTAATATGCGCTACAAGTTTCAAAGAACCACAGACCATGATGATGTAGCTATCTCAAGCTTCGGAAAAAGTAGGTCTTAAGATGAACTTGGAAAAAACAATGACAAATACACCTAACATTAGAAAAATAACATTGAACGACATAAATTTAGAAACGTAAGCAAATACATCTACCTGGGGCAGATAATGAAAGTTAACAAATAAAATTAAACTGCCGAAATTACCAGGAGAATAAGATTATCTTGGGCAGGATTTGGAAAACTGAATTAGATCTTGAAAAGCACTAAAATAGAACAACCAGAATTTACGATCGGTGTATCCTCCCTATACTCACGAATGGCTCACAGAAGTTGACACTCACCAAGTCTAACATGGATAAAATAGTAAAAGTACAAAAAGCGACGAAAAGATCAATGCTCGGGGTGAAACTTATACACAAAAAAAAACAAACAAATGGATTAGAAGCAAGACGAAAGTAAAAGACGCAGGAGAACATGCTGCCAAATTAAAATGGAGCTTCGTAGGACACAATTCCCGACTGAAGTATAAGATATATAACCACGAAATACAACAATGGAGGCCATGGTTAGCAAAGAGAAGCAGAGGAAGACCACAAATGAGATGGGAGGATGATATTAAGAACATCCGAGGACACAACTGGAAGCAAGTGGCACAAAATAGAAGCCACTGTATTAATTTGGGGGAGGCCTATGTCCAAAGTTGGATTACTTAGGGCTGAAGAAGAAGATTACGATTTACTGCACTAGCCATTGATTACAAATAATATAGTGCCCAATACAAGAACAGGAGGGAACAATAAATAAAACACACTACTTATAAAACATGAAAAACCAGTTACAACCGCTTATTTTTGACATTAACCGAAACTCATTTGCGTTTGTCGACATACACGGATGATACTGCGAAACTATAACAAAATGTATAAACGTTCATCAAGCTATCTAAGCCAGCTAAGACCAACACACAGAACATAGTGTAAAGTGGTATATACAGAACAATTTAAATACCGTTATTCAATCGTATGTAATGGACTATGAGCTAGAAAAGTTACATACAGCTTCAAAAGACATACGAGAGAAATTTCTCAAACCACCAAAAATAAAGAAGAAATCATGGATGACAAATCAGATTCTACATATGATGGAAGAGAGGCGAAAGTTCAAAGATCAAGACATGTCATTATACAAAAGAATCGATAAAAAGATCAAAAAAGCCATTAGATTAGCTAAGGATACACATACAACATATTGGAAATATGTTGCTCAGGATAGAGACCGATGGAAGGAGTTGGGAGAGGCCTATGTCCAAACATGGGCGACAGAAGGCTAAGAAGAAGGATACACATCTACAAAAACAGTGTGCGGAAATACAGCAATTGCAACATAAACACGATTCATTTAATATGCTCAAAAAAGTTAAAGAAGCCGCAGGCTTATACAAACCTAGAAGAGTTGGGTGTTTAGCAGATAACCAAGCAAACCACTGTTAACTGTGGAAGAAAAACTAGACACTTGGAATAATTAGATGGAAGTAACTTTTGCAGATGAAGGACAGAACACACTGAATGCCAAACAGGACACCCAATTACCATTGAAGAAGTCACGTCAGCTATTAAAAGTACACAAGATGGTAAAGCGGTAGGGCTTGACGAGTTTTGTGCAGAATTCCTACAACTTATGGATAAACAGGGAATAAAATGGATAACAACTGTATTCAACAACATATACGTCACTGGAAAAATACCCCAAAGCTGGTTAAACTCGACCTTTGTGACTATACCAAAAAAAGTAAATGCCAAGACATGCGAAGACTAAAGCTAAAGCCTAATGAGCCACTTACTTAAAACGTTCTTAAAAGTGATACATGGCAGAATATATAAAAAATGCGAAGAACAAGTATCATGGACGCAGTTTGGATTCCGTGATTCCTTAGGCACCCGAGAGGCTCTATTCTCTGTCCAAGTGCTTATGCAAATATGCAGGAATGTTAACCGTGATGAGTATACTTGTTTTATCGACTATAAAAAGGCATTTAATAGAGTAAAGCATGATAAACTTATAAACATCTTGAAAGAAGTGGGGTTAGATGATAGGGACTTGAGAATCATCTATAATTTATATTACTATCAAAAAGTCAATATTAAAGTGGATAACCAATTGACAGAGGCAGTCTCCATAGATAAAGGAGTGAGGCAAGGATGCCATTCTGTTATATATCTTCGAGCAAGCGCTGGGAGAACTACAACAAGGCGTATTAGTCAACGGAATGCGTCTAAACAACATCAGATATGCCGCCAGTAGTTTTTGCAGATAGTCTGGACGGTTTGCAAAGAATAATGTCACGTATATCAGATATAAGTAGAGAACCTGGACTTAATCTTAATATGAAGAAAACAAAGTACATGGTAGTCAGTAATAGCGAAATATTAAATACACAGCTTTTGGTTAACCAACATCCAATTGACAGAGTGCACAGCTACACATACCTTAATACCAACATTAATAGCAAATGGGATCACTCCAGTGAAATAAAACAACGCATAGGAAAAGCGAGATCAGCATTCATAATGATGAAGTCTCTTTTCAGAAGTCACGATTTACCACTTGCTACCAAAATCTCTCTTATTAGATGCTATATATTTTCTACGGTATTATACGAAATAGAGGCCTAGACACTTTCCGAAGCTTCTTTAAGAAAACTCGAGACATTCGAGATGTGGTCTTACAGACGTATTTTAAGAATTTCATGGGTGGATCGTGTGACTAATGTTGAGGTCCTAGGTAGAATAAGCAAGGAATGCGAGATTATTAACACCATCAAAGAGCGCAAACTAGAATATCTTGGCCATGTTACGAGGAATGAACAGAGATACGGCTTGTTGCAACTCATTCTTCAGGGCAAAGTATTTGGAAAGAGAGGAACAAGGAGAAGAAGAATATCTTGGCTTTAAAACCTGAGAAAGTGGTTTAATACATCGACAACCGGACTATTCAGAATAGCAGCAAGCAAAGTTAGGATAGCCATGTTGATCGCCAATATCCGGAACGGATAGGCACCGTAAAAAGAAGAAGATAAACGTTCGGTCTTTCACAAAGTCGATTTCGATTTCTTGGCTCAACGAAACTTAAAAAGATGCCTAAGCCAGTTTTATTCTTCTGTTGACTTCTGAAAGTGGGGGCCAGATCTATGTATTAATTTTCCCAGGTATACATACTCGTCTACTGTCTTAAGTGCAGCGTTGTTTATTATTCTATCTTGGACATCCACTAGCTCGTTGTACATGGTTTTTTGTTTTTGATAAGTTTATTTTTAGGTCAACTTTATTGCTAGCTGTATTTAGGTGACTTATAACTGCTTGTAGTTCTGGTGGATTCTTAGCAATCAGAACGATGTCTGCATTCGTTAGCTGAGGTCTTCTCGATCAATGGATATTTCTTTGTTCTGTCAATTCATTTTGCTGAATATATTTTCTAGAGTTGCAGTGATATTGCAAATCCTTTGTCGACTGCCTCTGGCAGCTAGAAACACTTCTAACGTTGATAAAAGAAACAAAAAAGAGAGGACTAATAATTAGAACAAAATAAAATACTTAATAAGTACAAGAGACGAGGTAAACAAAAATAAAAAACAATAAAAATAAATTCCAGAGGGTCGATTACTTTGAATACATGGGGGTGTTAGTGGATGGAAAAAATGGAAGAATTGCAGAAATAAGTGAAATAATTAAAGCGGGGAACGGGGTGTATTGGAAAAATCACCGACGACTTAAAGACAAAAACCTGACCAAAAATGTAGGACAAAGCTATATATAAGGCAGCAATTAGACCGGTGATAGCACATGGAGCGGAAGTAATGTGTCTTACGAAAAAAGATGACAAAAACTAAGAATAATTAAACGAGAAATTGTGAGAAGAATACATAACCCAATTAAGTCAGAACAAGGAGAATATAGAAGACTTATGAACCATGAAATAATAAACATAACCGAAGGAGAAGACATAGTAAAATAAATTTAATATAGCACAAAGACTGAGAGGGTTTGGATATATACAAAGAAGAGAAGAAGATGCACTAATTAGGAGAACAACGAACTAGAAACCAGTAATAAGCAGACCTAGAGGAAGACCAAAATGCAATGGACAGGACAACTGCTAGAGGATATATCAAGGGTAGAAATTGTAAACTAGAGTGAACTGTTTCAGGACCGGAGAGGGTGGAAAAAAAAAGACAAAACAAAAATCTTTAAAAAATAACCTAAAAGTCAAGCGTTATTAAATTGATTAAAAAAGCTCACTGACTTGAGCGACCTAGACTCGCCTATACTATTTTGTATAAAAACTAGGATAATATAGAAACTATATTATTGCTAACACGAGCTTTAAAATCACATCATAATGATTCTAATAATATATTCCTGATTTGAAGTCTCGTTTATTACAGTCTGAGTATGTTCATAGAAATATTCATAGTAAAAATCCTTTATAAAAGGTATAGAATTAAAAAAACCTCTTGGATACTTCACTTGTTATTTGTTACATCTTTGTTAATAAGTTGGTGTGATATTAAAGTTAACAGATACTCTGCATGACAACGTAAGACTCATAATTTGGAGGTCTCCATGAGAAGATATCTTTGTATGGGCTCTAGATGGCAACTAATCTAGACGATCTGAGTTAAGTCCACTTTGGAATATAAACCTTTCCATTTGTATTCAGAATGCACAGCCTTGTGCAGTATGGATCCAATGTTTCGTCATCTTTTGCAAATGATCCTGCCATAGCGTAGCTGATCTTTTTTATTACGTTTATCTATCCTTGGTGTTTGAAATATCGAAAGAAACACATAACGTCGAAGACCACTGGAATCACGTTAAAATACAAACAACAATGGATGACTGATGAAATATTGGGACTAATGAAAAGCAGACGAAAACAGAAAAGTAAAACACTGAAGAATATAATAAAATTCATAAAAAAGTTAGAAGGAAAATCCGGGGTGCAAAAAAAATAGGGTACGGCAACAAATGTCTTGAAATAGAAGAACTGCAGAAAAAGAATGACACGTTTAATATGTACAAAACGGTAAACGAAATAACTGAAACATATAATCAATGAAGAAGACAGATTATAGAGGTGGAGAGAATATATTAAGGAGCTGTTTGGTGACAATAGAACAGACATTCAAATCGAAAATATATTGACTGGTCCAACATAACATTCACACACACACACACACACACAAACACTTTCCAAGCGAAATAATCAAACTACTCGACAATAACGGTAAACATTCTCTTCTAAGCCTCTTCAATAAAATATACGAAACAGGACATATACCAACAGACTGGCTGCTTTCAACATTTGTAATGATACCGAAAAAAATAAATGTCAAACAGTGTAGCGATCATCGCACTATCAGTCTGATGAGTCATGTACTGAAAATCTTCCTAAGAATTAGGGATGGGAAAAACCTACCTGTTTTAACCGAAAACCGATTTTTTTACTTATAACCGGCAATAACCGGTTTTATAATTTGTTTTTTTGTCCAGGTTATAACCGGTTTTTTATTTTTAAAGTAAAAACTGGTTATTAGGTTTTTACTTTGATTAGGATTAGGTTAGGTATTATTTTGGATCCCAATTATAATTATTATTCTCAAGTAATAGCAAACTAAAGTGCATTGTAAATGTAAATTTGTAACCTATTGAATTAAACAAAAAACCGAAAACCGGTGTTTTATCAAAAATCGCCATCCCTACTAAGAATACTGCACTTGAGAATTTAGAAAAAAATAGAAGTACAACTAAGTGAAATAATTTGGTTTCAGAAGCACCTTGGAACCAGGAACCTTGGAAGAGAAGTACTCTTCAGTTTGCAGGTTATGATTCAAAGATGTGGGGATATCAAACAATCGGTATATATGTGTTTTATCGACTTCGAAAAGGCATTTGACCGAGTAAACCATGACAAACTTATAGGTGTCTTGCAACAGGTGGGAATTAATGACCGAGACCTCTGTATTATTAAAAATTTGTATTAGCTTCAATGTGCAATCATACAAATTAAAGACAACACGACGGAAGCAGTGGAAATACAACGTGGAGTAAGGCAAGGATGTATTCTATCACCTCTACTTTTTAATATCTATTCCGAATTTATTTTCAAAGAAGCCTTAGTTGAAGATACAGGTATTAAAATCAACGAAATTAATTTCATCTCAGATATGCAGACGACACGGTACTTATTGCCTCCAATTAAGAATATCTGCAACGACTTATAAACAGGGTAACTAAAGCATGTGATAAATATGGGATTAATCTTAATACTTCTAAGACAAAACTTATGGTTGTCAGCAAAACGGAGTTACAACCAACGAACATCAGAGCGTATAGAATAGAGTTAGAAAGACTCTACGATATTACCTATTTGGACGCAAACGTTAACGATAACTGGGATATAAATAAAGAAAGAGGAATACGCATTGAAAAAGCCAGAGCCGCCTTCTATAAATTAAAGAAAATTCTAATTCATAGAGACATCACGTGAAACCTTAAAATCAGATTAATACGCTGCTACATATTCTCCACATTGCTGTATGGTATGGAGAGCTGGATCCTTACAGAGGCATTAATGACAAAATTGAAGGACTTTAAGATGTGGATTTATTGACGAGTACTACGGATAAGTTGAGTTGATCTAATAAGAAACGAAATAAGTTTACATCGAATGAAAATGAGCAGAGAAATAACAAAAACGATAAAAATTTGAAAGTTAGAATATTTTGGTCATGTAATGAGACATCTAGAAAGGTATAACCTTCTACATCTTCGGTAAGATCGCTATAAGGAGAGGCCCGGGCCGAAGAAAAACATCCTGGCTCCGAAATCTCCAAGAATGGTATCAAGAGACCACCACTAAATTATTTAGCGGCGCCGTAAATAAAGTTAGTGCCAATATGATCATCAAGGTTCAAAAATCGGATAGGGGACTAAAAGAAGAAGAAAATCTTTGGTGTCCAGTCGGATAACTTGCGTGCCAACCTTGATGATCAGCCCAGCTCATCTCCATTTCAATTTGAGAGCTCTTTCCACAACATCTGTAACTTTGGTTCTGTGTCGTATGTTATTGATATATACATATACTGTACATATGTACCATAATAAAAAAAATATTCTTTTTGCATATTTATTCTAATAAACAACAAGATTTTTTTATTCTAGATTTTAATAAGTTATATACGGTGGACGTATGTAAAGATCCAATAGATTTTTAACATCATAATAATGTCTAGGATTTTCTTTCACTGTGAACTGCGAATTGATATCTAAATACTTTACAGCATCGGGTTGTACTTCTGGCCAAATTACATTTTGAAGTTCTCCGTCTGATTCTGGAGTGGGATTTCTAAAACGTAGAAAAGCATGTTATTTTATATCAAAGTTAAAAAAAATCTAAAAAACATTAAAAAACTTTTTACACACTTTTTACAAACTTTTTACATTTACACTTACTTTTATAAACCATAAATTACATAGTTACAAAATTTGAAAATGTAAGATTAGGCAGCATGAAAAAAATTAATAAAGATATGAATTGGGTAACAACCAATATTTTTTTATTTTTCTTTAAAACGTTCGTTACTATAGAAACTGAAAAATGGCTATTAGCGATGTTTAAAAATTTATGAACCTTCAAAATACGGATGCTCGAAAAAAAAATTCTATAATATATTCCTTCAAGTGTTTGGGTGCGCCACTGATAATCAAATATTTTTCCCGTAAGAAATAATCATGTCGGATAGCTGTTTCTTAGGCTCCGTTTAAAAATGGGTGAAAGAAGAGCTTTCCAAAACGACTTTGACCAGGTCTTATTATAGTCATAGTAACAAAGTTACCCATTAAATTGAGTATTTGATAATTCCTTAAATCTTTTATTTCCACCTCATTGGGTGGATTTTTGTTGGGTCATATCATCATCATGTTCGAATAATTCCTTTATCCTTTTATTCCTACATCAGTGAGTGCTCCTTCAAACTTCAATTCATTAAATAACTAACTCAGCTCTAAATGGTAGTTAAATGGTAGCTAAAACGTAGTTTCTTGATCATCTTCAACTTCCTACATATTAGAGCCCTCGTGTATTAGGCAGCCTGGCTGCAGCAGCCAGCCTGCGTTAGCCACTTAAACCACGACAACTTACGGTAGCCAGCGCACTATTCAGCCAAGAATCTCTGGTTGCGGCAGCCACTAGAACTCGTCTGCTGTATCGGCAGCCAGTTGGCTGCCCACAGCCAAAGCGAGTAAGGAATTCGAAGGAGAATAAATGTGACTGCCTTTATTCTCCGCGCACCTGTCGTGTCAACCAAAGCCATCTCCAACATTTTTAGAACTGACGCATATTGAACCCAGCCGAGGCCCAACGTACACCGAGACCACAGGCGACCCGTGGATTTATTTTTCTAGGGCAACGCATAATAAACCCATCCGTGGGCTATGGCGGTTGCCAGTTGCTTAAATGACTTTAATGGAGAATCATTTGTTAATTAATTTACTGGACTCATCAATTTACTGGAATCAGTATTTAAAAAAAAGTACTTTATTTTCAATTTCGTTCTCATGTAGTCCTCGTGGCTGGTATCATATACCACGGGATGATCCCGAACGAGTTCAATCAGCTTCTCTATGTTCATCTCGGAAACAAAAACGAGTAAAAGTAAAACACAGAAAGTAGTGGGAGTGGAACACGCACGCCACGCCCACGAAAACTCTACGCTGATGACAAACACTTTTGTGTCAACCAGACCTGTAACTGGCTGCTCATATGTTGCTGCTGTTGCATCCAGGCTGCCTAGTGCGCGGGACTCCTTAGAGTTCGGAAACTTTATCACGTGTGAAAGTCAACTTCATCACTTAATCAATTTTTCGATTTGACGGACTTCCGTGGTGACTAAGTTGACCTTGTTTTATTTTGTATGAATATTAATAGGAAAGATTCATACTTACTGGTATTTAATAAAATTGGTCCACCATTTTAATACAGGTTTTCGAAAGTTTTCATTAATTGGACCATATTTTATTCCGTCCCACAAGTACCATAGTTCTGTTCCATGTGGGACTCCTAAAATAATATTAATAAACAAAAATAAATCAGATTTCTTTAAAAAGGCGTAATGAATTCCTAAAAGTGTCGTAAAAGTGTATCTAGCACTTGACTGTTTTAGAAACAGGGACAAAATATATCCTCGTCTGACATAAGCTGTATTTGTATCTACAATTTATTTGTAAATTCTTACTAATTTTGTGCCAGAGATTTTATATGTACAAAGTTGAACTTAAAAGAAGTATAAACCGCCGAGCAGATAAAGATAATGAAAGTTGATGAGTTTTTTCTAAACCTACCTAGAAGAGTACTGTCATCTGGTAACCATGTTAATTCATAGAGGTATACAGGTACATATCGCGAGGCAGCTTCAGCTTGACGTATTGTTGATCGAACAAAAACTTCATCACTAGTGTACTAAAAATGATAAAACCATAGGTTACTTGTCAATATTTGATTTTTGAATTTAAATTATGAAAAGAAGTGGAACTTAAGGTATCAATATTTAAGAAGGAAGTATGAAAAGATAGTCTACAATTACAAATAGCCAATGAACTTTTTTATCTGGCTCTTCTTAACAATCGCCAATCCATTTCGTGCATGTAAAAATATTCAGATAAAAAACATTACAAGTTTGATTGCAATTGCAGGTTACCTTCCCAGAAAGCAAATCTTTTAAAATAAATGCATAGTTTGAAGTACTTCTGAATTAACCGATACAGATCAATGTTTCTCCTTCTTCTTCTTAGCCTTCTGTCGTCCATGTTTGGACATAGGCCTCTCCCAACTCCTTCCATCGGTCTCTATCCTGAGCAACATATTTCCAATTTTTCCCGGCTATTCTTCTAATGTCATCAACCCATCTCATCTGTGGTCTTCCCCTTGGTCGTTTACTTTCGTAAGGTCTCCACTGTTGTATTGTAGTATTCCAACGTTGGTCTTTCTGTCTAGCAGTGTGGCCCGCGAAGCTCCATTTAAGTTTTACAATTTTTATTGTTATGTCCTCGACTTTTGTTTTGGATCTTACCCAGTCGTTCCGCTTTTTATCTGACAGTCGTATACCTAACATTGCTCTTTCCATTGTTCTTTCTGTTGTGGCTAGTTTATTCATGTTTGCCTTGGTTAGGATCCAGGTTTGACATCCATATGTCATGATAAGAAGGATGTATTGGTTGAACACTTTGCTCCTCAAGTATTGGGGTATTTTGCGGTTCTTAAGTATCCAACTGAGTTTTCCAAATCCTACCCATGCTAGTCTTGCTCTTCTAGTAATTTTCGCACTTTGGTTCTCTTTGTCAAGTCTCAGGACTTGGCCTAGGTAGATATATTCCTGGATTTGTTCTATCTCACTACCGTTTATAGTTATATGTCTGGGGTCTTCTGTGTTTGTCATTATTTTTGTTTTTTTCATCAATGTTTCAGATCAATGTTTATATGCCCATATTTTTGTTATACTAGATCCCTAACAGATTATAAAAATATGTATTGAATTTTCTTACCTTTATTAGTGCATTTCTATCTTCTGTAAAAGACGAACAACTATAAAATGTTTTTAAAATTGTACCAACTCTCTCCTTATCTTCTTCGGCTACATTAAGAATGGTGATACGATGTTTGCTGGACGTTCATCAAGAAAATTGGCCCTTTCTTCAACGAGTGTTTTATTAGTTACTTGAAAAGAAACGTGTTTTAATTGAAAAGTAAAGTTAAATAAGAAATCAAGCGTTTACTAATTTTTAACATATTTCTAATACATATTGTATATTTATCATCGAGCAAAACGACAAAAGAGGGAATGTAAAGGTAGTGGTGGCACACATATTGTTAGACAGGAAGTGCGATCTTCAGAGGCCACATTAAACAAGGAAAGAGAGTCTCTCTCCTTGTTTGACATCAAATTTAGTTGGGTTATGTTATTGTTTGTCCCAAATGTCACATGAAATCTTATTTATATTGAAGTTTTTTAACAATTGTGTCGCATTTTAGACTCTTATCATTAATAATTAATTAAAACTTTCTCGTCTAAGACACATTCTGAAAAATATTATATAGCTACTGTTGATAAGTGTCAGAAAATTTAAATTTGGCACATTCGAATTGCCGGATATGTCCGCCATCAGAGGCCACTTTTTTGGTCTCCTTTTCATAAGGATTAGATTCCCTCTTTTGTCTTATTGCTCGATGATATTTATACACAGTGACTCGAGCAACCCTGACCAAGACAGTAGCCAGACAAATACTAGAAAAGGAAGCTAAGAGTACTTGAAAGTAGTACCTGAAAGTAGTACCTGAAAAGGATACTAAGAGTACCTAAGATTACCTTAGTAGAAGATGCTAAGAGTACCTGAAAAATATCAGACTGTCAACTTTATATAGCAACTTAATGAAATTAAAAAAAGACCAGGCATTTCGAACATGAGTAATAGTGAATACAGTATTAAAAAAAATCTTTTTTATGTAGGAGGGAGGAAATAAAGTAAATTTATTGCCACAACGAAGATACCGATGAAAATACAAAAAACATTAGGTAAGAACTTTTTTATTATTGTTTTTTTTTACATTTCCAATTATGCTATCTTGCCAGTCCACTTTGTTTTATGCAAATATTGCATAAAACTTATATTTTCTACCAATTTTCCAGTGCGTCAAGTGGAAGATTGCTACAGATTAATTAGCGGTGCTGTGTAAAGCATTTCGTCAAACGTAGAACCTTCTCTTTGCTTAGTATAATTGAGTCGCTCAGGAGCGGAGTGGTTTTGTTATATAATTCAGATAGGTAGTACAATAGGTGGCATTTTATCATATCTTTCATTTCAAAGTGGTTCAACTAACATTTTATTGTATTCCAAAAAATGGCGCGTGTTGTACAGTTAGGCTACATAAACATTTCATATGGTCTAGTTATGGAAATGGGGCCCAAGTGAGTGTTGGCCCAGTTCGCAGTATGATATTTTATATATTCTCACTCTTGTTTTGTGTGTTTGTATCACCTTGTCTAGCATTCATTCGTTTTTTACAGTACTATCAGCCTTTTATACGGTTTATGTTTGTGCAATCTTGTGCAACGGTGAGTAAATTACTGTATTTTATATTCATAGTAATTGTAAATACCTCAACATAAAATTTAAATAGGGATTCTACATTTTTTAAGATTATAACCTTAAAATAAAGAAAGCAGGTTTGTTTTCTAAACGATGTTGCAAAAAGTTGCAAATACCACAACAACAATAAACCTCCACACCCCTACTCAAAAAATAAAACTAAAAAGGGGAGTTAGACAAGGAGATAACATGTCACCAAAACTATTCAATGCCGTAATGCAGCATGCATTCCAGATGTTAGAATGGGAAAACAGAGGTTTGAGTGTCGATGGCGAAAGGCTGAACCACCTACCATTTGCAGATGACATAGTTCTAATAACCGACGACCTAAAGGAGGCCAACGAAATGCTACAAGATTTAGAACGAGTCTCCCAAAAAGTAGGGCTGGAAATAAACTTTGCGAAAACTAAAATGATGACCAACTTAGTACCAAGTGAACCATTGAAACTAGAAAACTGGCATATTGAAACGGTTGACAAATACATATATCTGGGCCACGAAATACAAATAAGTAGAGACAACCAAACATGCGAATTATCTAGAAGAATAGCTTTAGGATGGGCAGCCTATGGCAAGCTAAAAGACGTGTTTAAGGAAAACATCCCAATAAAGCTAAAGAGAAAAGCATTTAACCAGTGCGTACTTCCGGTGCTCACTTATGGAGCTGAAACACTGACATTGACTAAAGCATCAATAAAAAAGTTACAAGTAGCACAACGAAAAATGGAAAGATCTATGCTTGGCGTAACTTTGAGAGACCGAATACGAAATGATGAGATACGGCGAAGAACTGGAGTGGAAGACGTCATAAAACGGATTACGAAGTTGAAGTGGAAATGGTCAGAACACGTCCCAAGACAGAGAGACAACAGATGGACAAAGAAGATTTTAGAATGGCGGCCAAGGGCAGACAAGCGAACTCGTGGAAGACCACCTACCAGATGAACGGACGACATTAAAAGAATAGTGACAAACTGGATCGCAGCTGCACAGGACAGAGAAGAGTGGAGACATCTTGAGGAGGCCTATGTTTGACAGTGGACAAATTTGGCTGTGTGATGATGATGATGATGTTGCAAAAAGTATAGGCTAATATTTAACTTCAAGACAACTGATTGCTTGAATTAATTAATAGAAAATATTTTTCTTATAGTTTGGAAATGCCGTTGTCGGATACATCAAGTTCTCGTAAATTCAGCAAATTTGAAACAGATTCTGGCTCTGACTTCCATCCACCATCTGATGATGAGTCTTCTACAACTAGGAAAGCTTCACAAAAGATAGACTTGTGGAATCTGGATCAAATAGGGGTAAAAAACGTAAGAAAACTAAGGCAGTTTGAAAAATATATAAGTCTAAGTTGGAAAGATATTTAGGATAATCATATTTCAATTCTCGTGGTAGAATTGTGCTTGAGAAACGTTTTTTTCATTGAATTTGTAGCTGTCCACGAAAGCCTCAATTGTTGTTATCTCTTGAAAAAAAAAATATTTTCTAAAGTTTCAACAACTTATCTGATTTTAATTTAGAGACTGCTCACATTGATATACTGATAAATGTTAATAAATGACTATGTACAACAGCTCAAAATCATAATAAACGTTTTAAGACACCAACTTATACATTACTAACAGAACCAAGTGATATGGTAACTGTTTGCAAATCAGAGCTTTAATAAACAAATCAAGAGGTGGTGAGTTAATCAGTCCGCCATTGCATAAAAGGAGCAAGCACCCTACTAATAATAAGACAAGGGAAACGGATATTCAAAATATAAATGATTTTATTAACAAATTTGCTATTCCACTATAGGCGCAACAAAAATCCTAATGTGAAGGTATCCAAATTCGTGTTTTCGAAAATATTTAATGAACATGTTAATCTTCATTAAATAATACGTTAAAATATAAAAGTACCGTAAATGTTACTTACCTTCTAAGAACATTAGAGATTCTTCAGAATTAAAACCGATAAGAATAGGAACTAAATTAAAGTGACCTTCCAATACATCATCATGCATGGGTTCGGTAATAAAAGCGTCATCGTTGTCATTCTCGATAACAGGTTTAAATGTCAAGGCATCCATAAATCCTACTCCTCTTCCAGAAGTAAACTATTACCAAATAAATTGTTTCTATTAAAAAATATATTTTTATAGGTATAGTCGGACTATATATGAAGTATATAATTCATATACATATCACGAAGCTTTTCGTGAAAAATTAAGTTAAACGGTTGGTTTTTATGGTTTTAGTTTGAGGAAAATTTAGTTTTCCAAAGTTGGCACACCTGTCAAATCTCAAAACAAAACGGTCTTTTAAAACTATCATAGCTAACATTATACTTGTACGTTATTTATTATTCAAGTTGTGATTATTGTAAAGTTTATGTAACTTTTTCCATAGTTTATATATGGTACTGACAGCATTTCTTGTTTAGAAATGCTTTGCTTATGTGAAAGTCCACATGCCACCGAAGTATATCAATTACCATTATTGTAGTAAAAAAAATAAATATCTACCTTATTACTTAGAGTCATTAAATCTGAATACGATGCTTCTTGTAATAATTCTAACAAATCACTTGATTCAGTTGATGTAAATGAACTATTCAACGATTTTCCAAATTCAAATGCCAGTTCTCTGTCGTTTGTTGGATAAAAGACGCTGGATAGTGATGACCCACTTTGTTGAATAATGCCACTAATTAGGCCTAAAATGGAAATAACTACATAATCAACTGTTTATATTAAAGTAAAATGATTAAAACATGAAACAGGTCATGAGTAAAACAACTCGTTACTTTACTGTACTACAAAATAATAGTGTATTACTTTATGAGGCGGAGAAGCATCGGAGAAGCATGACTTTTCTTGACGTGAGGCGCGTAATAGAGGGCAAGTTAAGAAAAGTCACTTCTTTGCCGAATAAAGTATTAGTACATTGTTTACCGGGTAGGAAAAGCTTAACATTCCTGGACGACTGTGAAGATTACTAAGTCGAGGCGCAAGCCGAGATTTAGCAACACAGAGTCCAGGAATGTGGCTTTCCTACGAGGTAAACATAATATTTTTCCGCAAATCGTTTAAAATTCGACAGATATTGATTGATTAAAAAAAAAATGCGATAATTTTATTCCCAAATAAATGGTGCTTTGAAATTCCTAATAAAGTTACTTGCGTTACTATGGAAACGTATTGAGGTTGAATTGTCAAACTTATGTAGAACACTAACAACTGTACGGAAATATCATTTCCTTACAGTAAGGAAATGACATTTCCTTACAGTAAGGAAGTCCTGACTTTGTCTTCAAGAAATTTTGACAGGAATGTCAAAAGTTCCTGGCGATTTGCGGAAAACTATTTTTTCTTCAAACGTAGCAATTTTCCACCATAAATAGTACAATTTATACGCTATTTTTACTCGAAATTAACTGTGACAACTATCAAAGTCGTCTAGATGTTAGAAATTAAAATAATTAAGTCGTCGGTGGGATTTGCGTTTCCCTGGTTACAGTTGTTTGACAATATTACTATAAATAAAAATAATGTTTAATTGTTGTTAATGACATTTGTATTGTTGCTTTGTAACATGTTTCATATTGTTGCTATGACAACATTTTTCCCTCCGCCGTAAAGAAATGGGAAAAAAAACTGCTGCCGGCGGAGACATCAAGCCTCGACAGGATCAAATTAGATAAGTAATGTCATCATTATTTGACGTTTGAAGAAAAAAATGGTTTAATTAGTTTATCACACATTCAAGGAAATCTTTTTATAAAATAATATATTTCATACCTCTAGCTGCTTTACTAATCAAATGGAATCCGGCAGACATACTTCCAGCACTTTCTCCACCCACTGTTATTTTCTTGGGATCTCCTCCAAACTGAATAATATGATCATGTGTCCATTTAAGGGCCAGAAGTTGGTCCTTGAGTCCCAAATTGCCGGGTATATTTTCGTCAAGTGTTGTTAAAAATCCTAGAAGGAAATTATCGAGTTCTGTTTAACATCCACTTCTTGAACGTTATTGTTTTATATATTTTAAAAATAACCTTTATTTTATTATTTTTAAAATATATATGCTTACCAAATGGACCTAGTCGATAGTTTATTGTTACTATTATTATATCGTAATCAATCAAGAACTTTGGGTTGAAAGAGGATATTGAGCCATTGCCAACAACGAAAGCTCCACCATGAATCCAAAAGAACACTGGCAATGATTTATCTGGACCTGCTCTCTGCAAATCAAATAATTTAATGAATTACTATTATTTTAAAATCTAATGTCCAGGAAAGAGGTAAATACTAGAATAAACATTGTGCGAAAGGCAATATTAATCAGATAATGAAGTTAACCCATTAACAGCCAAAGGTGCACCTACGCACCCTTTTCATTTTTTTGGCATACTGCTAATATACTTATTAGCAGTACAGTTTGGTTCTTGAAAACAACAAGAGTAAAAAAATTATCACGTACAGGGTGGTGTATACAAACTTAAATGTGCCGACTGCCCAAAAACTTACACCGGTCAAACTGGTAGAACTTTTAATAAACGGATAGCAGAGCACAAAAGAGCTTTCATTCATACAAAAACAGATTCTACGTAAGTATTTCACCTCCTAGGCCATAATCATTATTCTAATGACCAATTTTAAATTCTTCACATTCAAAATAAAGGCCTTAATCTATCTTTTTTAGAGTCCATGAAAATTAGCAGAATTAAAAAATACAGACATAATTCTAAATGAACAACTTGAGACAAACAGTTCTCCCCTTCCTAACTTATTCAGTTGAAGACTTTAAAATAAACACTTGCCAAAAATTATTGTTCACTTAAAAAAGAATGCCGAAATAGCTGTTGTAATAATAAATTACAATAAATTTTGTGGAAGTTTTGAAAACAAATGTTTTCAGTGTTTTAGTGTTAAATAAAATGAATTTCCATCAAGTAATGGTCGAATCCATCATTATTGTATTTTTATTACTCATTATTTTGTTATTACTTATTGTAAATGTGCCAATGATCCCAATTATTGAAACACGTTAATCTTAATAAAAAAATGTTTTTGTATATTGAACGATAACATATACCATTTTTCAAGGTAAAACACAGAACATCAACCTTAGAGTTCAAATTTGCCTAAAACAGCTAATAATACGAAACCCATATGGAACTGCTCAATCTTTCATAGATGTCAATATGGTGTACTAATCAAAAAATGTAGTCATCATTATATTGGAAATTTTAAAATTATATTGATTAAATAACCAAAAACATTTGTTATTATTAATAATATAAATTTTATGAAATAACTCTTTAAGTCTAATATTCCACAAAATAACAATTTTAATTAGATATATTAGACAATTGTACGAAATTGATACGAAAATACTTTTATTGACAGTTAAGCGTGTGGCAAAAGTGTATAAAGTGTTGCCGCTTATTCAGAGAAGGAATTTTGTTTATGTTTTGATTTCCTACACAATTTGATCATAATATATATATATATATATATATATATATATATATATATATATATATATATATATATATACATATAATTAATAAATTTTATTTATAAATACATATTAAATTTAGATTAAAAGCTTTAAAAACTAATTATTGTTGTGTATTGTGATTGTGATATGCCCAAACAAATAAATAGTCTGTAGAAAGCGGACAAGCTTTCATATAAAATAGATTGTTTTGAACAAGAAATAATAGCGGGACGTCTTTAATGTGTTGCAGTATTCTTAAAACTAAGTTTGTTTACTGTTAATATAATAGTTTGACAAATAGTTGATATTTTAAAAATTCCTCAATTACTAACTATTCTGATGTTTTGGCAGCGCTGTGGAGTTTTGACGACGTAAATCTTGAATGACGTGCAAGATTTTTTATATGAAAAATGCTACACCTGTATATTTAGTGTATATTGCAATATAAATCTCAACTTACTACTGGTGTATATACATTCAAAACCAAGCAGTCTTCAACTGAATTTGGGTCGTTTACTTGTGCACAGGTTTTTTTATTTTCTGTAACATCCAATACTCCTTCCCACGCACCATGTGGTTTGGGGGGCTAAAAATAACATTATATCTATTTATTTAACAAATCATATCTCCTGCATAAAATTAACGCATAAATAACATTATGTAATTATTTAGGTATATATGCTAACAATACGTGATATACCAGTATATTTATTTATGCAATATTTATGTATTATAATAATTATACATAATATCTTTTAACAATAAATGTTACCAAACCTTACTTTGTTTTGAATTGTATATATTTTTTTATAATTACAATATTTTATAATACTTTACTAATATTTTAAGCGCAAGTAATGTTTTTCATTAATCTTCATTGTCTTTATTGTTTGTATACTTTGTTTAGTACTAATTCAACTTAAAAATCAAAGACTGAAGACAGTCACATTCAGAAACTCATCAAATAAATAGGTTATTTTAGCAGTTATCAGATATCAGACGTACTCAGGGCTAATTGCACTTTCAAATTCTTAGAGGGACAATCCCAACCAGAAAGTGATGCTTTGAAGAATCTAGACAAAAATATGTTAATAGGGGAATTATAAAAGTTCCCACTGTGTAATAGCAAGAACGGAATTTTAAAGATGAAGGAAGCACATTACAATCAACTGCTAATATGTAACGAATGCGACATAGTACAGTCATTAGTAACCATTTTTTAAAACTTTCGTCTAAACTCGTCTCAATACATTTGTCCTCCCCCTGTATTCCTACAATCTTAGTATCGCTGAGGCTCGGGAACACATCCCGACGAAAGAACAGTTTTGGTCATTAAGGGCGAGAGACTTAAGCCGATGCATTCCTATTGAAGTCGTTTTGTAATTTGTTCGTTGTTTCGTAAATGTAATAATCTGCTACAGATTTACGAGAAGTGGAGAGGGATTAAGGACTTCTATGTATAGGGTCCTGTAAAGACTGTCACCAAATGTAAAATACAATAGATCCTCAAGGGATGCTAACCCTGCGAGCGGCTGCAAGGAATACTGGTCACACTGGTCTGGAGGGCTGGCTCGTCTTCGTGGATTTACGAGAAGATAAGGGATTTCGGGATAGGGGTAAGAACTCCTCGGTCTCAGGTCCTGTAAAGAGTAGAGGTTATGGGCTTACTTTTGAAGCCGGAGATATGTATACGCAGAATTCTCGTGTTCTCCTAGTCTCTAGTGAGTCGGACGAAGGAACATTAAAAAAAACCATATTAGAGTCAACAATATATTGAATCTACCCTGAAGTTCCTAATACAATCGTTAACACGTTATTCTGCGCGTCGGGAGACGATGTAGCAAGATAGTGAAAAGTTGACAGAGGTACAAATATAATTACACAGGTTAGTATAAGAAATCTGTTACCTTATGTGTATATTAGGGCTTCAACCACGACACGTTCAGTCTTCTGGAACTCGGTCAGTTGAGGGTTGCGAACTTTCGAGCTGCCACAATAACCGGACTACACGCGAATTCTGACAGAAGATACCCGGCCCCCGGAAAATCACCGACTGTCTCGCGTACTGGACGCTCCCGGAGGCAATTACTGCCTCGGGCAGTCACGGCTGCCCCGCTATCACTGACTACTCATTACTAACTGCCCGGCGTCCGTCGTTTCTTCTTGTTTTATTGTGGTCGTACTTTCAACACCGGTTCTAGTACCAAGGTCGTAGGTTCGCTGAGTTGCAGTTTTGGCGTTATGCGCCTAATTGGGTCACGGCTGTTGTTGTTAATAGTTTCGTGCTTTTTATACGTTTAAACAATTATCAAACAATGCCATAACTAGGTCAATTGTTATACTTTGTATAATTTAAATGTATAAGTTAACTGTATTAATTATCCCTTATTTAATTTGGAATATATAATAATTATCTCGAATAATTATTATCTTTTCTATGCTACTTATTGTTCCATTATCCCTTTATTCCAACTTCTCACTCACTTGCTACGCTTACATTACATTACTCCCTACGCAAAAAAAGAAAAGGGCCGAGGGGCCTTTTCCTTTTCCAACAATAAATTTAACTATTTACATATTATATTACTTATAATCTACTATATATATTTTTTTATATAAGTCCCAATTTATATTTTATCATTTACTGTTTCTTATAGACTATTGTACCGTGGTCAGCGAATGTATCGTGCTGCCCCCGTATTGAACCTATGTGTATGACAAGTTGAGTTAATCTTGTATTAATCTTATTGAAACTTAACAAGTGAAAGACTTTCCTAGCTTATTACAATTGTTCGTGATTACATGTGTCCATTACGACAAGCGTATTCTAATTGTTCTATACGATTGTACTCGCGTTTTGCGTTCACTGTTCACACTTTATCGCGTATCCCTGTGGGAATTATCCGCACTTCACTCGCGTCGTCTTGGCTGTTTTAATGTCCGTTTGCCAATTCCACGTGTCGAGTTAACTATATTGATGCGTTACTGCTGCTGTCTTCCTCCATTGGTCTGTCCTTGCTGGGTGGTCGTCTCAGGTTGATACTGCTTTGCTTTGTCGCATTATACTTCTGCTACATTGGTCTCTGGTATGTGTTTGCTGCATCTCTTTGTTTGGCATCGTCGTAGTACTGTGTCTAAGTATAGCTTTTCTATTTCTCTTTGGTAGGATTGTTTGGTGTAAGGAATTTGCTATTTATGTAGGTCATTTGGTCTACGTTTTGAGGTAGGAGTGGCATACTAGGATTTATTTTGTTTACGAGGAAATTTATTAGGATTCGGGGGTGTTCAGTTTGCCATACTTCTGTGTTACATATTATAGCCCTTTTGTGTAGCATTAGAGCAAATATGTTTTTATCTTGTTCTACTATTACCAGCTCTTCTAGTGATTGTTTATTTGTGATCTTCTCGCCGTGTCCTCTGTAAAGTTGTGACAATTGACTTTCACAACTGTTGTCTTTGTATTGTTTTTCCATGTTGTTTCGCCTATTGTAGAGTCGAAGCAATAGCCGTTGATGAATGAGCATGTTACTCCTTCTCGTAGGTGGGTTTCGTTGTCGTAGAGTTGTATCGATCAATAGCGGTGTATATTTCAGCATTCTTCTGCTCCTATCTTCTTGATGTAGCTGTCTAGTCCTCCATCGACTATGGACGTGTGGCTGTACATCAAACAGTGAAACATGAGTCTCTCCCCGTAATGAGTCTCTCCAGTGTCACAAATCGCACTGTTATTGCTTCCCGAACGGTCGCACTCCCGTAAGCAGACTTTAGTTCGCATTAGTACTTTTTACGCGTAATTCAAATGCACCTTAACCTATAAATACATATATAGCTGCTTATTGCAGACAATTTTAGTGATAGCTTTACCTACATCTGACTTATAAACTAACCTACATTGTATTGCATATTAGTATGCCTATTGACTATAAACTGATAAATAAATTGGTATCTAAACCAATATTAATATGTTAATAATTGGGACTTGTACTTTTTAAATATTTACAATATAATATATCATCTTTCTGTTATATATACACCCTGTATATTAGAGTCATATATTTTTAATTCTCAACTTGTCATCACTTATTGTATATAGTTACGTATGTGTAACGAATTTTCCTTATTTGAAAAATATTTTAATTACTATATTTATTCTTAATAAAGTGTCAGAAATTATTGTAATAATTTCTCACTCTTTCCCAAATCTTTTTAAATTAATTCAAAGGTGGAATTTATTTTGATTTCTCGTCAAACACAATGACTTGTTTTTAATGTTACGATATTTATGTTTCAAGGCTATTTAATTACTTTTTGCTGAGACTGAATTTTTATATACTCACATTGTTGATGAAATTTGATACTGACTAATGTAATGAACTCTTGGTGTCTGTTATAAACTACAATATTTATTTTTTTAATTAATTGTTACGTTTTTTAAACTTGACCTTTATTAGTTGTTTATTTACCAGTGGTCTGACTCAATCTTTATACTACTTTCTTAGTTGATAGGAATTAAAGTCTGTCAATCAGTTTTGACATAGCAATAAAGGATTGGCGTATGGTGTCTTACCGATCCAGCTCTTACTAATTAACAGCAGCTTAGACCCCTATAAACTTTAAATTAATTTACTTATTTCTATATCTTAAAACTTGCTTTTAGTTATAGTACATCCACTAATAATTTTCCAACATAAATATGCCTCACTCTGATTTCAAAGAGACCGCCTTTCAAATCAAGGTTGTCAGATATATTTCCTAAAATTCCTAAGGTTATATTTAAAAAATATTCTCTATTCTCTATTCGTTATTATTCAATTGCTAGTCAACGAACGACACTCTTAAAAAATAATATGAACATATTCTCAAAAAATATATCTATATAAATTAATTAACTAGGTACTAATATTTCCATGGACTCTTCACTAATGAATTAAAGCAACTGTGAACTTTGTATATATAACTTATACTCTAAGTAATTTTCGAATATCGGCAACATTGTAGTCTGGACAGAATTTCGAGGTGATTTCGATGTTCGGTCTATATCGACGTTGCCATGTTGGTGAATTTAGCGGTAATACTCTTATAGATATAATGATCGACTTTTAAGAAATCAGACAACTTTTAAGAATCCAAGTTCTGAAAAACGGTTTCAAGAATTGTATTATTTTTTTCCAAATTTTATTGATTTTATACCTTACCTGGAAACATGAAAAATTGCAGATATATTAATTATGGTATTAAAGTTACATTCAATAATTTTAAACTTGGCAACAGCGAAGCGCATCGCAATAAATCTTGATGGAACACCTGTTTGTCTGGCTATATGACACCCTAAATAGTTCATTTTGCAAGCAGCTATCAGAGGCGGATAATAAGGTAAGTAATATTATATTTTTCTAGGATGGCATTTTGGAGACCATTTGATACGAATGATCAAGATGCATCAACTTCTGTGTTATCAATAGATAATGACAATTATGTTAATGACAGCCCCGAATTAAAAAATAAAGATTTGCACGTACAATCCCAAAGAATAGTTTTAAATATGTATGAGTGTTTGAAAAAAGAAAATATTTTGATGGCTGATAATGCAATTGTTTCGAGAATTCATGTATTAACAAAAATCGGGTATAAGACGATATATACAATTATTAAATTAGGCATTGTTACAGATCATTCCTTAAAACGAAAGCGACCAAATAAAAAATTGGGTAGGATTGACACTGCTGCAAAAGACGTTATTCAGCGAACAGTTTACAATTTTTACAAAGAAAATAGAGTGCCTACTTTAGAACTGATTCGTGAAAAATTGAGAGATTTCCCTGAATATAATTATACATCTTTGGAAACACTGCGCGAGATTTTGATAAGTTGTGGATTTAAATATAAGAAATTAGATAATCGAATGGTAATAATGGAATCTCGGCGTATTGTTGAACTTCGACGAGAGTATTTGAGTAAAATAAAACAGTATCGTAATTCAAACAGAAACATAATCTATTTAGATGAAACCTGGTTCGATACGCATGATGTTGTCAAGTACGGCTGGGTTGACAACACAAACAAGTGTGCATTAAATACACCCTGTTCACGAGGAAAACGTGTTATTATTCTTCATGCCGGAAGCAAAGATGGTTTTGTATCTAATGCATTGCTATTGTCGGCCAAAAATATAACAAAGTCTTCTGCCGATTATCACGAAGATATGACAGCCGATTTATTTGAAAAGTGGTTTGTTGAACAACTCTTGCCCAATATTCCGCCGAATTCAGTGATTGTTATGGATAATGCGTCGTATCATTCCCGCATATTAAATAAAATACCTAATAATAACACGAAAAAGGACGAAATTTTAAAATTTATGGAACTTAAAAATATCACTGTTCCTAAAAAGATTCCAGTAAAAAAAGAATTAATTAGAATGATCAAAAGTCGGAATTTCAAAAACGAATACGTTATTGACACCATTTGCAGCAGGCACGGCCATACTCTTTTGCGATTACCTCCATACTATTGCATTTTTAATCCAATTGAAATGGTTTGGGGTACCGTAAAAAAACGATTGCGAAAATATAATCAGTCACCAACATTAAGCGCAGTGGCCATTGAGAATATTCGAGAAGTAATTAGTGGCATTAATAGCGATGTGTGGAAAAGTTGCGAAGCTCATGTTGTAAAAATAGAAAATGAATATCCTGTTTTACCGGCAATAGCACCAATAGTTATACAACCTGGGAACGATTCGACTTCAGAAGACTCTGACGATTCTTTTTAGTCCTTCTAATTAATTTCTTTACAGCTATCGCGATGCATCTTGAACACTAGTATTCATTATTATACAGTGTGTCGCATTTAAGATGAAGACACCTCTATATATCAGCTATCAAAATACATACAGATTAGAAATTTTGCAGTCATACATGTTGATAGTGCACATATTTTTAAGATAGTTAGTTATCTGAAATTTAAATTTTAAACGCGGCTTACTGCGAATCCACAAACAGGGTAAATTTTCGATATTTTGCTTCGCGTTAGAGAAATCGGAAAAACTTATTTGGAAAAGTTATTCCACTTATTGTAACCGCACATTCCAAAATTCATGACAAAATTCGCAATTTTAGTTTTTCAGTATTATTTGTAATCTCGATCCTAAATCTACAATTGGCTGTCTAAAGATGCATCTCGGGACAGCCAACTGTCCGTTTTAGAATCCTGACTACAATTGAAGAGCTTATTTCCAAAGTGTCTTAAATCCATATAATGAAATCCATGAAATTACAGATTTTCATACAAATTTAACATACAAATTATACAATTTTACAATTTTCATATGCACTTTTAAATGGCAAATAAGAAGTTGTTTTGGTACATATAACTTTATTTTAGACTTGAAGAAATCTATAAAGTTTAAAAAAAGAAAATTAAAAAAATCGAAATTTTGGATTTAAGACACTGGAAATAAGCTCTTCAATTAATGAAAAAAGTAAAAGTGCGAATTTTGACATAAAACTTTGTTATGTGGGGTTATAATAATATTTGGAACATCTTTTCCAAATAACTTTTTCCGATATCTCTAACTCGAAGCAAAATATTGAAGATTCACTCTGTTTGTGCATTAACAGTAGGCCGTGTTTAAAAATTAAATTTCAGTTGATTATCTTAAAAAATGTGAATTGACAACCTGTATGACTGTGCAAAATTTCAAATTGGTATTTATTCTAATAGCCGAAATATAGGGGTATCTTCATCTTAAATGCGACACACTGTATAGAGTCAGAACAAAAAAAAAACAAAAAACAAAAAAAAATATAAAAACAAAAAAAAAAATAATAAAAACAAAATGAAAAAAAAACTAACTTTATATTCTTACTAACATACCTAACCCTTTCCTTTCCTGGCAAGGAAGGCTCATACCTCCTCGTGGTCCTTGCTGGACAGACAATATTTTGAGATTTTCTGTCCTTGCTGGATAGACAATCTTTTAAAATTTTCTGACAGAATGAACCATTATTTACAGATAATTGTAAAAAAATATTATGGTTTATGTAAAAACTAAATAATAAGTCCAATATTCTTATAAATCACTAAAATTAACAAGCTTTAATTTGAAAGAATTAATTTGTTATTTATTAGATGTTGTGAGCCCGCTCACATTTGAAAAAAAAAACTGATTCTGTCCTTTGAAGATTCCTATTCAAAAATACCGCGTTTAAACAAATCGAAGGTTGAAGGGTGCCGGATATTTTTGCAGGAAACAATTCAAATTCAAAAGATCTCCTTTTTCTGCTACGGAAAATATTACCCCAATTTCTCACCAAAATCAATGTCGAGACTTTAGTTTAAATACTCTTGAATCTCAAAAATACTCATTTACATATTTTTCAAGCCTCGAAAATGCATATTAGGTATCGCATTTTTCGGATTTTAAATCGCCTATATCTCCAAAACTATTAACTTTTGAGAAAAATGACATAGATCTTATTTAGAGTCATCCAAAAACCTAAAAAATATTTTTTGGAGCACAAAAGGTGATATTTTGAATTTGTTTAAAAAATTGTTCTGTAAAAAAAATTTTCCTGAATATAATTATGTAAAAATTAATAAAAATTATGATTTTTCTTGAAATATGCGTTTGATGAACTGATCCCTTTTCTTAATTTCCACGCCAATGGTCGGCATTTGCATCAAAGAAGCTCAAAAGCCGCCACTTGGAAAATTGACTTTGGAAAAAGTATATAATGTACTATTATGTTTACAAAAAATTTGTTTTCATTGAACTGTGCTAATATTTAACTATGAATGCTTATATTACCTGTGTTTTGACTTTCGTTCCTTGTTAAAATTTTAGTATTATTCGAGCGGCCGTTTCTTGTAATACCAAGCTTTCAACTTTTCTTATAGTTGTTTTGATATTTTTCGCTATTCATCTATTGCGTCGAAAAACATTTCTGCGTTCTCATCCTTCTGTGTTACTATTGCTGTCTCGATCTTATTTATTATTCTGTTGTATGTGTTCCATCCTTTCTTTTTCGTTTTGTGGAATATGCCGCAACACTTTCTTTCGGGCATCTTGCCTAGTCTTTTCTTTATTCGTTCTGATCTTTTTGGTTGGCTGGTGTTTCCCTGACTTCCTTTTCTTCTTCTCTGCGGTTTGTTAATTGGGGTTCCTGGTTCCCACAATGGCAGTGTTGCCACCTTCGAAGGGTCAACTCCTTCTTCTTTTGTTTCTTCTTTTTCTTTTGGATTCTCCTATTTCTTCTTCCTCCTCCGTAGAATAATCAATTGTTTTATTCTCGTAATATTTCTTTAACCTATTGACGTACACTACCTGTCTATTTTTCCCTTTTTTGTATCTACTGCATACGTCACTGGTCCAACTTTTTCTATAATTTGAAATGGTATGGATAGTACCATTTTTTCTGTAACTTGTTTGAAAGACCTGTCGTGCTACTTAAGTCTCTCAAATATACCTTGTCTCTATCTTCAAATTCTCTCAAGTTCAAATTTTATATATTTATATTCACCTGTGTTTTTCTATACACTATTTTCATTTTTCATCCATGTCCGCGTCCATGGGTTTCCTATTTCCATATTTTCCTATAACTTTTCTCATATTTGTTCTCATGCTCGTGCCCCTGGCAGTCGTCGCATCTCTTCACATTTCACATATTTCTCAACATTTCTTCCTAATTCGTTCCAGAAATATTATTCTCTTATATTTCTGTATTATATTGAATGCTCATGCCCCTGGCAGTCGTCGCATCTCTTCACATTTCACATATTTCCCAACATTTCTTCCTAATTCGTTCCAGAAATAATATTCTCTTATATTTCTGTACTATACATATATCCTATTTATTCTTCCATATCCTTCCTGTAATATGTGGAAGGTATTAATTATAACTCTTCTTTTTCTTCACTTTTCCATTTACTTTATTAACGAAAATCACAATTCCAGATTCGTTTCTCATTTTTATTACATCCTGTAGATACTGTATTGTCGTGCTGGAGCCGCGGGACTCTTAGCGGGTTGGGATTCTAGTACCACCCTAGCTTATCCCCTTAGCAGCCTCCTACTTGACGTAAGTTTCACCCCTTAAGGTCGTACCATATACAGCTTGCCTACATTCCTGTAAAAAATATATACTTCTGGCACTGTATTCATCTTCGTATGCTGTGTGAGATATGCCTCTATTTCTCTGGCATCCCACCTGTGTCCGCTAAATTATTCCTTCTTATTTATGGTTCTGCTTCTTTGTCTCAAGCAAAGAAACTGGCTTAAACTCTTCTACATTCAGAGTACGTTCCATAAATACATAAATAAAGTTCCATAATGTTACTTTAACGATAGTAACCAACTATGAATTTTCCGTCTCCAGCGAGTCCTTGCCTTAGCAACGATTCAGTGCTTCAGTGAAGGCCCTTAGGTCTTCCTGTCCAATTTGCACTTTCCCCTGGTACATAAACTGTAGCAAGTTACTTTAAACGATAGTAACTATTATACTTTTTTCCGTCTCCAGCGAGTCCTTGCCTTTGCAACGATTCGGCCGCTTCAGTGAAGGCCCTTAGGTCTTCCTGTCCAATTTGCACTTTTCCCTGGTACATAACTGTAGCAAGCCTCCTAGTGTCTCGCAAGTTACGTTTGTCAAAATCACTATAGGACGTTGACAACGATTCGACTCAAATTTTCTTTAAATATGGGCCACAGCCCAAAGAACCACTTTACGTGCTTCTATGCATTTTCCATGCGCTGCAAGCTCCACGTCTACTAAATCTTGACTGTTCCATAATGGATCCATTCCCGAACTCATATGTTCGTAGAAATCATTCCAAAATAGTGAAAAAGATTTTCTGACGCTACATCCCATTTAAATTTTCTTTAAATGTGAGCCAAAGCCCAAAGAATCACTTTACGTGCTTCTATGCATTTTCCTTGCGATGCAAGCTCTTCGCCTACAAAATATTGACTCTTTCATAATGAATCCATTCCCGAACTCATATGTTCGTGGAAATCATTCCAAAATAATGAAAAAGATTTTCTGACGCCACGGTCAATTATCTTCCAAAGCTCCATTAAATTCTTTTCCCTTTTTGTTTATATGTCCATCTCCGTATGATGTGCCAATTTATGAAGTTAACCAACAATTGTATAAAGAATTAAATTTTTGTTAAAATAAAAGAACTTAGAAATATACGCTGCCGAACTTAAAAAAATCTGTAGGAAATATCAAATAATCGAATCAAATAATAATCGATCAATCAATCAATAGTTAAATATCAAATAAGGTGTTAGTATTAATTTTTTTTTTGAAAAATTAAACTCTATTAAATTCTTTTCCTTTTTACGAATTGAACGTTATTTATAAATCCAAATATCCCAATTTACTTTAGCAAAGTCATATCTAATTTTTCAGTGTATATTACTTGACCAAGCGCGTTTAATATTTTTCAAACACACGTCGAGCAATTAGTATCATATTTCACTTTCACTTGATACATTAAACAAAAGAATTTGATAATATTTATGTAAACCGTTAGTTAGTAAAACAATATTTAAAGAATTTATATTTTGCGCTTTTTGAAAGCAATAAACTCGTACACTCAAATGAACTTGATCTTGACCTACTAACTTAAATTCTTTATATTCAACTAGTTAGTAAACAATATATTTATTATTTCTTCGAATAATTATATCCAATTCATATAATCGACTGATAATTACTAATCTCTGTTATGCCATATTGTATCATATGTTCTGTTAGACAGTATAGTTTATATTTTTAGTGCAATATTATGGTAATTAAAAAACAATTATATAGAGAACATCATATAATGTGTTAGTATGTATTTTTGAAAAAAATTTGTACTTGTCATCTCTTCACATATATCATAAAAGCAATTCACCTATCTTAATTTAGGATTCTAAGTCTCGGGAAGGAATTGATATGAGGTTATTTTCCAGTGATACAAGACAAAAAAAAAAAAATCTACTATATACGAATAATTTGTGTAAAACCACTAACAAGTTTATATAACAAAGAGAGAAAAAGGATTTTCTTCCAGAAGAGGGAGTCCTGCACTCCACACAATATTTACTGGATACCTCACTGTTTCTTTAATCTGTTGTCGTCTTAGGAAAGAGAAGAAAAAAAATTGGAATGTCACTGGCGAAATGAAACGATGAAGGCTTCTTATAGCTACAAAACTTGCAAAAGTTTACAAGGATACTGAAGAAGTGACTTAATTATCCCTATTTACCGAAATTCCCCCAAACCGGGACCGCTGCCACCAATGTAATAATCTGCTACAGATTTACGAGAAGTGGAGAGGGATTAAGGACTTCTATGTATAGGGTCCTGTAAAGACTGTCACCAAATGTAAAATACAATAGATCCTCAAGGGATGCTAACCCTGCGAGCGGCTGCAAGGAATACTGGTCACACTGGTCTGGAGGGCTGGCTCGTCTTCGTGGATTTACGAGAAGATAAGGGATTTCGGGATAGGGGTAAGAACTCCTCGGTCTCAGGTCCTGTAAAGAGTAGAGGTTATGGGCTTACTTTTGAAGCCGGAGATATGTATACGCAGAATTCTCGTGTTCTCCTAGTCTCTAGTGAGTCGGACGAAGGAACATTAAAAAAAAACCATATTAGAGTCAACAATATATTGAATCTACCCTGAAGTTCCTAATACAATCGTTAACACGTTATTCTGCGCGTCGGGAGACGATGTAGCAAGATAGTGAAAAGTTGACAGAGGTACAAATATAATTACACAGGTTAGTATAAGAAATCTGTTACCTTATGTGTATATTAGGGCTTCAACCACGACACGTTCAGTCTTCTGGAACTCGGTCAGTTGAGGGTTGCGAACTTTCGAGCTGCCACAATAACCGGACTACACGCGAATTCTGACAGAAGATACCCGGCCCCCGGAAAATCACCGACTGTCTCGCGTACTGGACGCTCCCGGAGGCAATTACTGCCTCGGGCAGTCACGGCTGCCCCGCTATCACTGACTACTCATTACTAACTGCCCGGCGTCCGTCGTTTCTTCTTGTTTTATTGTGGTCGTACTTTCAACACCGGTTCTAGTACCAAGGTCGTAGGTTCGCTGAGTTGCAGTTTTGGCGTTATGCGCCTAATTGGGTCACGGCTGTTGTTGTTAATAGTTTCGTGCTTTTTATACGTTTAAACAATTATCAAACAATGCCATAACTAGGTCAATTGTTATACTTTGTATAATTTAAATGTATAAGTTAACTGTATTAATTATCCCTTATTTAATTTGGAATATATAATAATTATCTCGAATAATTATTATCTTTTCTATGCTACTTATTGTTCCATTATCCCTTTATTCCAACTTCTCACTCACTTGCTACGCTTACATTACATAAAGTACTGCAAATCCTGGTAATTAGCGGCAAGATCTCACCTAGTTTTACCTAATCCTTTAAATTGTTTTTGATTGTTTATTGCAACCATTTATATTTTGATAATCATTTGCACCTATGAGCTATCGAAGGAATAGTTCGTATTAATTTAATTACTATTAATTCGTAATAGTACATTATTTGTTTAATCCCCACAGCCCTGATATACACTAGTGGCCAAAATTCTGGAAACCTTACAAAAATTATCGTTTTTTTAGCGAGACTCGTCTCATGATCATGATTTATATAGTTTACCATTACAGTTACATGTTTATTTTATTGTTTTATATTCCTGCATAATATTTTATGTATTTCTCACTCTTTTTTTATTAACATCATTATTTAATAAAATATGGAGCCAGATTCAAGCGAAACGCCGAAAATCCGAGATTTGTGAATGGCAACATTGTCAATACTATGTTGCGTCATGGTTTTGCTATTCAGTCAACAACCTAACTGGAAGCGGTTAGGTGGCCTTTAGTACAGTTTCGTGCGGCTTCCAGTGTTTATTAGTGACATCAGGTAGTTGCTACTAAGGTGATATTGTTTAGTTGTCGTAGAGGAATTCATCAGCGTCGATTCAACGAAAATAGCAACCAGAAATCCAAAACGTGTTGACTGGTTGCCAGGAAAGAGAGCCAAAGCAATTATCCTTCGAGAAGGTTACACTTATCAAGAAATAGCAAACAAATTGGGTGGTGGCGCCGCAAAATCAGGTGTAATGCAAGTTTGCAAACGTGGAACGACAAAATCAGCAGAAAACCCAAAGTTAGTCGCTGTGATGTGCGTAGAATATGTCGACTTTCTTTAGAAGATCGTCGCAGATCCGCAAAAGATATTAACGGTATTGTCAAATCAACTGGATTAGAAATATCGCACCGCACTATCAGAAGAAAGTTGTGTGACAATGGATTGCGAGCACGAATTCCTAGAAAGAAGCCGTTCCTGAACAAAAAACAGAAGCAAAAACGCATTGATTGAGCTTTGGCACACAGAGGGTGGACAGAATAATAATGGAGTAACGTAATTTGATTTGTCTTTAATGGAGTGACGGAGTGAAGTTTGTTCGCCGCCGACCGGGAGAAGACCTTTTGCCCCAGTGTACTACGGTCACTATGAAGCATCCTGTGAGTGTCATGGTGTGGGCTTGCATGACTACTAATGGAGTTGAACGTTTAGCAGCAATAAAGGGCAATATTAATGGAAAAAAATATCAGGAAGAGATACTGCAAGCCAAATTGCTGCCGACTATAAGAGATTTGTTCCAAGGGGATGCCCAACAATGCATCTTCGAGCAGGATGGAGCACCTTGTCGTACGGCTAAGACTTCCATGTAATAGTTGAGAAACTATGATGTTACTGTTCTACCTTGGCCTTGAAATAGTCCCGACCTAATCCAATAGAAAGTAAAATAGAATATGCAGTTAGAACCACAAAGAGGCATAAAGCAACAGGTCCAGATGAAATTATTATAGAAGCAATAAAACTACTAGACGAGGAGAATATCGAAATCTTGGTAAGGCTGTTCAATAGAATTTATGATACTGGTTACATTCCGCGAGAACGGCTGCAGTCATCCTTTGTCATGATCTCAAAAACAGCTAATGCCACAAAATGCAATGAACACCGCTTAATCAGTTTAACGAGTCACTTGCTGAAACTCTTTCTTAGGATATTACACTCAAGAATGTACAAGATGCTAGAAGAATTTAGCGGGTCAACACAATTCGGTTTAAAGGAGGACTAGGATCAAGCGAGGCAATTTTATGTTTGAACACCTTAATACAAAACTGCTTAGATCAACGAAAAGATGTCTACCTTACCTTCATCGACTACATTTCACAATGTTAAACATGATATCATGATGGAACTACTACATAGGGCCAACATTGGCCAGAAGGAGATCAGAATTATTCAGAATCGATACTGGAATTAAATGGCAAACGTAAGGATTGATCAAGACCAATATACGGATGAATTTGAAATCCGGAAAGGTGTCCGCCAAGGCTGCATACTCTCTCTAATGCTTTTTAATTTATATGTTGAAAATATATTTGCGGAAGCATTAGAAGACACGAAATTAGGCATAAAGGTGAACGGCGCATACCAATTAGCAACCTACGCTATACGAACGACACAGTGATCATAACTGATAATTTGGAAGATCAGCAGTTATTACTTGATAGGGTGAATAGCATAGGTAAAAAATATGAGCTCAAAATCAACATTTTGAAAACGAAATATATGGTCATTAGCAGAAACCCTCCAAAAAACTTGATAATAGGCATAGGTGACGATCGTATAAAACGCGTGAAAACTTTTAAATACCTTGGCACCACAACCATCGGTCAATGACCAATCGGATCCACAACACGAGATAAAAACCCGAATACAAATGTCAAGACAAGCTTTTGTGAAATTCAGACCGCTCCTACGTAATCAAAACCCAAATTTCGAAATACGCTACAGAACGGTCAAGTGCTACATATGTCCATCTTGCTTTATGGCATGGAAACGTGGAATTAAAAAAAAATCTATCAACAAACTTGAAGCATTTGAAATATGGTCATTGAGAAGAATGATGTGCATACCTTGGGTGGATAGAGTTCGAAACGATGACGTCCTTAAGAGAGCCGGCGTGGAAAGAGAACTTTTTGAATTAATTAAAAAACCCAAGATTGGTTACGTTGGGCACATATTGAGAGAAGCAAAATATGAAATACCACAGTTAATCCTACAAGGGAAGATCGAAGGTAGGAGAGGAGCCGGCCGCAAACAATTATCCTGGTTAAGGAATATTAAAGAATGGACAGAAATACACAATACAGACGAGCTGTGTCAAGCTGCCAAGAACAGAATTCTAGTAATGAGATAGTCGCCTACACACTTTGGTGTATGGCATGTTAAGAAGAAGACTAATAGCTAATGACTGTTTTATTTATTTTTAAATTTTTAGAGGATTTTTCCCCTTAAAATAGATGTTAAATATTAAGTAGAAGCATAAAACGATGTAATAAAATTATAGATGAACTTAGAAATAACATAAGTCTTGTGAAAAAGAGGAATGCTGATAACAAAACTTAAATTTTTCAAAAGTTTCCAGAATTTTGGCCACTAGTGTAGTTAAAAAATGTTAGACCGATGGTAGTAAAAATTGCGTCACCAATGTTCCTGCCTCTAGAGGGAAGAGAATTTGTATTTTACATTGTGGGGAAGAATCAGGATAGGTAGAAGATGCTTTATTACTCTCTGCTAAGAGTGTAAGTTCAATGAACATATGAATCCAAAAGACCACGAGAAAGACCGCAAATGCGATAGAGCGATGACATTAAAATAATTGCAGGGCCAATGTGGAAATACCTTACAAACAACAGAGATGAATGGCGATAATTAGGAGAGGCCTATATTTAGCAATCCGAATAGAGAAAAGGTCTTAAAAAAAAGAAGAAGAGTGTAAGTGATTGTCGTTAAGATTATCATCAAGATATGGACAGTACTTTGTTTGAAAAGTGATTTGAGCAGCAATTACTAGCTAAATTAAAAATAAATAGCACTATTATTTTGTATAATGCTCAGTATCATTGTAGACTAAAGAGTAAAATTCTAAATACTAATTCAAACAAAGCTAATTTTCAAGAACTTTAATGAAAATATGAAATATATTTTATGGAGTCTTACACAAAAAACAACTTATAGAACTATTATAATTAGTTAAATGTAAAAAAAAAATATGTTATCGACAGGTTAGCTGAGAATTATGGCCATAAAGTATTAAGATTACCTCCTTACTATTGTGTACTAAATCCAATAGAATTGTTGTGTTTTTAATTAAAAAGTAATGTGAGGATAAATAATCATCATCCAGCCCCATTTTCACATCCATTGTTGGATATAGGCCATATCCAAACATCTCCAATTCTCTCTATCTTTAGCTGCTGCAATCCAGTTTGTTTCTATTCTCCTTAGGTCGTCGGTCCATCGGGTGGGTGGTCTTCCTCGACTTCGCTTGTCGGCTCTTGGTCTCCACTCCAATAATCTCTTCGTCCATCTTCTGTCTTACATTCTAGCAACATGTCCAGCTTACCTCCTCCTCCTTTTGTTTATTGATTCGCAGTATAATATCGTCTACGCAAGTTCGTCGGCGTATCTCCTCGTTTCTCACACGATCTTTCAAGGTCAGACCCAGCATTGATCTCTCCATTCGCCTTTGTGTTACCCTTAGTTTTTCGGCAGTAGCTTTCGTTAAAGTTAGGGTCTCTGCTCCATAGGTCAAGACTGGTAAGATGCATTTGTTAAATGCCTTCCTTTTCAGATGAATTGGGATATTTGTTTTAAAAATGTCTCTCATATGAATCCCATCCCAACGTGATTCGTCTATTTAGCTCGCAGGTTTGTTTGTCTCTGGTTATTCTAATTTCATGACCCAAGTATGTGTATTTATCGATTAATTCAACCTTGTTGTTATTAATCTGTATCTCTTCGCTGGGAACCATATTGGTCGTCATTTTGGTTTTCTCGAAATTGATCTCCAGCCCAGTTTCTTGTAATATGTCATTCAGTTCTTGGAGCATGTCTTTGATCTCTCCCAGATTACCTGACAGAAGCACGCTATCATCCGCAAAACGTAGATGGTTTGATCTTTCTCCATCGATGGATATTCCTTTATCTTGTCATGTTAGTTTTTTAAATGCATACTCAAGAACGGTAATGAACAGCTTTGGTGACATGATATCACCTTACCTGACTCCCTTTTTTATCTTTATTTTCTTAGTTGCAGAATGTAGACTTATGGTTGTTGTCGCATTTTCATATATATTTTTGACTACATTACAATATCTGTGGTCGACCCTGCAATCTTGTAGCAAGAACGGTAATGAACAGCTTTGGTGACATGGTATCACCTTGCCTGACTTTCCTTTTTATCTTTATTTTATTAGTTGCAGAATGTAGACTTATGGTTGTTGTGGCATTTTCATATATATTTTGGACTATATTACAATATCTGTGGTCGACCCTGAAATCTTGTAGTGCTCTTAAGATGGACAGTAGTTCCACTGTATCAAACGCCTTTTTCAAGTCTACAAATATCAATGCCAAGGGACGGTTATATTCGTTAAATAATAATTCTCCTAAATCATTTTCGACTGTTGTAGATTTAATAATTAAGACCGAACGTAATATTATTACAGCAGATAATTGGAAAAATGTATAGAGCATGTCAAAAACTAGAAGACAAATACTTAAAATTCCAAAACATCATAAATAGAGTAGTTATAGATTTAAACGATAACGATGATAGTGACACCGATTTAAATGTAGACAATAATTAAGTTTAAAATATTTTTTTTATTATTTTTTCGCCATGCTAAATATATATTTTAATATAAAAGTATTATTTATATGTATTTTTCTTTTACTTTGTGGGTTTGCCGTAATTTTGATAAAATGTATCAGTATATAAGTCCGACCCTGTATATAACTATACCTAGAAGATTAAATCCGACATAACTTGCAACGAACAGTACATTCTTATTTTCTCATATGGTGGCCCCCAAACTACTTGAAGTAATAAGAACTGTTTACCCTAAATCTGTTCGGTCCTGTAGGGGGTTCTGCATAGGGAATATCTTGAAAAGCGTAGAAATTTTTTCCTTCGGCACTTTGAAGAAAATGCCCACGGATTTTGCCTAAATTTTCCAATTCAACTATTAGCTCATCTTGTTCCGCTGGTGCTTCATTATCAGGGAATGAAATGACCTACAACAAAATAAAATAAATAATACAAGATTTTAAGCTTAAATAAAATTATGTATATACTCTGACATTAGAAGTGTTACACTCAGTAGGAACTATTTTTTGAACTTAATTTTTTGGCAACAGAATGACTATATTTAAAACATGCTATGATAACAATAGCAATGTTTTATCTTTTTCTTCTTCTTCTTAGGGTGCCTGTCCGTTTCGAACGTTGATGATCATTCTGGGTGAGGTCATGGCTCTTGAACACAGAACTCATAGTCAAGAATGCACTCTTTGCCTTTCAAATGCGACATTTAATCTCTTGGGTATTGTCCTACGACTCATTGATTATAGTTCCCAAGTAGTTGTATTGTAAGACACGTTCAATTCTCATTTGGTTCACATACAGATTTGTTCTAGTTTTGTTTTCCTTACTGATGATCGTTAGCTTGGTTTTGCTGGTGTTTATATGCAGTCCATATGTTCTACTTGTTTGCGTTATTTTGTTCATTAAGTTTTGCAGCCCTTCTATGGTATTGGAAACACTATTGTATCATCTTCATACTGCAGGTTATTGAGCTTGACTCCTTTATTGGGATACCTTCATTAATATGTTTTAGAGCCTCTTCAAAAATGTGCTCCGAGTACAGAATAAATATCAGTGGTAAAATTATGCACCCCTCTCTCAATACCCTTAAAATTTTAACCTGATCTGTATATTCTCCATCTATTTGGAGTACCACTGATTGATTCCAATACAAGTTAGCTATTATTACTTTTCTACTTTTTGTAAAAATAAAGTTTTATTTTTAATTTTTTTTTGTAAATAGGCCGATTTGTGAAAACCGGTTCGTATAAAAATTTTTAGTTATTATTCCTCAGTCTAATAATTATTGTTTTCAGTGCAAAATGCCTCGAGTTCGAAGACACCAAAATGATCACCATGTTAGCGATTTTGACAGCGGTAGAATTATTACATATAGAGATACGTGCCTGTCGTGTGTGGACAAACGAAGGTAGAGGAACACGAAGAAGACAAACTGGTCAACCGAAGCGAATCACAGAGCGTCAAGATAGGCGCTTTAGATTACTGGCTCCGCGAGATCGTTTTGCTACAACGTGTTAAATTGCTGACCAATAGTTTGGAGTAGTAGGTAGACCTGTTAGTATGCGTACACTATACCGTCATACTCAAGCTTTTGGACTGGTTTCATTCTGCCCACGACTAATGCTTCCTTCGACTACAGACCACTGGCAGCAACGTTTGAATTGGTGCAGAGAACGGCAGCATTGGGTGGCAGAATGGCGTAATGTAGCATTCAGCGATGAATCACGATTATACTCAAGAATGCATGACGGCCGTAGGATGGTAAGACGCCTCCGTGGAGAGCCATGAGATATCGGGTTTAATGTTGAGAGGCATGTACACAGGACAGTTGGAGTAATGGTTTTGTGGGGCTATGGCCTATGACACCTGTGCGTTATATTGATAACATCTTACAAACCACTATACTGTCTTATCTCGACGGCCGTCGAGACGTCCTTTTTCAGTAAGACAACGGACGTCCTCATATTGCTTATCAAAAAATGGACTTTCTCCAAGAAGCTGGCCTTAATTGTTTTGCCATAGCCCCCGTGCTCCAAATTTAATATATGAGATATGATAGGAAGAAGACTGTCTACTTTGCACCATCCTCCATAAACTCTAGCACAGTTAATACAGGAAATTTAAGTTGCTTGGAACGAGGTACCACAGGCAGACATATTTTGTCAATGCCTAGACGTATACAAGAGTGTATTCAGCTAAGGGAACACCAGACATATTATTATTTTTTTTTATATCTTGTTAATAAAAATTCTTGACAACATTATCGCTTAATTCTTGATGTAAATCTACCATGTTGCCAAACAATTTAGTTCAAGAAATTATTCCTTCTGGGTGTAACACTTCTAACGTTACTGAGTATAGTTTTCTGTTATTATCCATTGTTACTAAATGCTTATGTATTTTAAAGCCATCAAAAAAAATCATATGGGCTATGACATTTCTATGGGTCAGTTTAGTATAGATTAACATTGTAAGCACTAAATTCTGTAAAATTATATTTGAGTTTTAACGACAACACTGTTGCCATGTTGTGATTTATAAATAATTTATCAACTTTTATCAACTTATTAAAATTGCAGTTACTAGACGCAAAATAGACATTTCTGGTGCAAAATGAAAAAGATAGCCAGATTAGGCCTATTTTTAGAAAGTTCAGATAGGTGTTCAAATAACAAAATACCGTTTAGTTGGTGGGTGATTGAAATGAACAGCATCTTACGGGAACTTTTTTGGTCAAACGTCTATAGTTTATTTTTATGAACGAGAGAGTAATTAGCATAATTTTAACTGGTACCTCCGACCACTCCATGGGCGTGCTCAAAATTAATTGAAAAATTACTTTGAATAATTGTAAAAAATAAATGAATTATTTCAGTGTTATAAAGTGTTATGTGTATGTAAACAAAAGTGACCTCTTTTATCACACACTATATTAGAACTGACTGGCCTACATTAAAAAGGGTTTTAAAAAAATCACATTTTTTTTAATTTTTAAAAATTACAAAAGAGAAAAAGAATTTTTAAAACCGTCTAAGGTATGTGTAATAGATGAATAAAAATATTAATATAAAACTTACAGCTACTTGTTACAAATCCAACTCAGATTCAGAAGATGAACTTTCAGAACCAAGATTTATAATAACTGGCTAGATCATTTTATCAGTAATATTGTCCAGCCTCCACATTTTTTCCTCTTCTTTAATAGTGTGATTTACTGCCTTTTCCCAGTTTTCAGGTTTTACATTATTTACGGCCTCCAAAAACAACTGTTTAACATCATGAATTTTAAAAGTGGTATTTTTTCTTGAAACTTCACTCTTTATCTGTGGCCATACCAGTTCAATCGGGTTTAATTCACAATGATATGGTGGGGATCTAAGTACTGTCATTCCACGATTTTTGGCAATTTCATCAATTTCGTATTTTTAAAATTTTTCTTTATGAAGTGCACACAACGAATAAAGTTCCTTTCTTATAGATCCGGGATGGTACGTAATATTTTTTGAACTCAGCCAATTTTGCAAGTCTTTTTTTAACCACTTGGTTGTGGGCAGTCCTTCTATAAGTCTGGAGTGATAACTTGCATTATCCATTACTATTACACAGTTCTTAGGAAGAAGATCTATCATTTGTTCGAACCGTTCTTGAAAGACATCAGCGTTCATGTCTTCATGGTAGTCACCGGTACGAGTTGATTCAAAAGTTAATAAACCACCTTCAACAAAACCGTCTGAACTGCCAATGTGTACTATTATCAGCCTGCGTCCCTTTCCTGATCGTGGGTTTAAACCAGTAGATAAGTTATTTACAAAAGCGTGCCTTTGACTTGTAATAGTTTCATCCTGCCAAAATTTATTTGGTGTATGACACTCGTTGATCCATGTTTCATCAAGATAAAATATTTTTCTTTTTTGGTTTCTCATTTCCTTTATGGTTCTTAGAAAATGTCTTCTCCATGTGACAATATCGCTTCTTTCTAATAAAATAGACTTTCTGGGATTCTTTTTCCAGCGGAAGCCTATTTCATTTAAAAGTTTCCATAACGTACTTCGACTCATTTCTGGGTAATCCTTATCATCTCGAACTGAGACAAGAACTTTATCCAATGTTGGAAATTCTTGTCTAAAGAAGAATTCATGCACTTTCCGTCGAAGTCCTTCTTTAAAATGATATTCTATTTGAAATTTTGGTTTCCCTTTACGTGGCATTTGAAAACTACCACATTTCTCTTCTTTAATAACTCTGTAAATCGTAGATTTCCCAACACCAAGTGTACTGCTAACTAACTCAACGGTCTCATCAACACTTTTACATAAACGTTTGTCTGTAAATGATTTAAAACAATTAAATATTAATGTTTTTTCATTATTTGTTAAAGGACCAATTTTTCGGCGTTTACAAGGCACTTCCAAATTTTCCATAACACTAGTATACACAATAAACTTCACCTTGCAACTGAAGTACCTACTTTTAGTGAACTGTAAAGAATTTTGAATACGCCACTTGGACCTTCCTACAAAATGGAAAAACCCACTATCACATTTTCTGTGGAATAAGTTTAGAAGGTAATTAATTATCTAGTAAATTACTGTCGTAGATTCCTGGAATTAAAGAATTAAATGTTTGATTGTTAAAACCCTTACTTCGTGGAATGCACTCATTTCAGATAAAATAAAACGTTTTATTTTATCTAAAGAATTAAACATTATTTTGCAAATAGGTAGGTACTTATTAAACTTTTATTGGTTATATATAACCAATAAAATAAACATCTTACATTTCTTGCAAATTAATTAGTACCTGTTAACCTCCATCACTCCGACACTGGCAACCTTATTTAGGGATTAGTAACCCTCACAACTATTGTATTCGATTCTGCTTCAACCTTTATACCTGGTGATCATACTCAATTTAAAATTGTTTTCCTATATACTTCTGTAAACTTGTTGACAAATATCTGTTTTTCATTGAGTCACCCGTATCAACAGTTTAGGGATTTGCATACATAATTTATTGTTTTATTACTCTCTCATACATAAAAATACACTATAGACAATATTTACTTTATTTGCAAACAAAAGTGTCCGGACTGGGTTATTAGCGTTTAGATAAGCATTTATACAAAGGACAATAAAGTTTTAAAACAAAGAATCACTAGAACAATACACAAATTATACTACCAAATGAGTACCATTTTACGAACGAGTTAAAAGACCGTATGATATCAATCAAATCAACTTGGCACCCATAACACCTCCTGTGAACAGTTTCTTTACCAATAGCAGACCTCTCATAATCATAATAAGCATTCACACATTTTTGCTGAGATCAGGCTGCAGTATCATGCAAATTTACTTAAATATTCCACTTACAAATTGTTCTTCACTGATCCTTCCAAAAATTGCAACGGAGTAGCAGCTGCTAGTGTATCAGAAAACGTAATTTCTGCCACTAGATTAACTGACGGCTGTAGTATTTATACCGCAGAGCTCCAAGCAATACTTGACGCACTAAATCATCGTGAAACCACAAATGAAAAACAAATACTAATATTATCAGATTTATTAACTTTCTTTAGAGGCCATTAAACATGTTTATCCTACACACATCAATCTATTCCTAATTTAAGATGCGTTGCAACAGCTCCAATTTTCTGGAAAAATCATATCATTTATGTGGGTCCCATCACATGTCGGAATAACTGATAATGAGCTAGCAGACAAAACAGCGTTTGAAGCAATAAACAATGTAAATATTCCGACTACAACAAGTATACCAATATCAGATACTAAAACTTTATTCAAAACTCACGTAAATAAAATTTGGCAAGAAATATGGGATCAAACAAACACAAATCTTAAACGCATCAAACCAGACGTATCTTCAAAAATTCTTCCTATGCCACCAAAACGAAAAGACCAGATAATTATCAGCAGACTCCAGCTTGAGCATACACGACTTACGCACGGCTACATAATCTCCAAAGAACCACTACAAATGTGCCAAATATGCCAAACATCTTTCACAGTCAACCATATAATAATAGAATGTTCAGAGTAAACCTCAGTTAAGGCGATGTACCCTTAGACCATAAAAACTGATAGACGCGCCGTAATGCTATCCTCTCGTCTCGAGGAGTGAAGCCAACATAAAACGATTGACACAGCTGTGGGTGACGTCAGTTTGAGGCAGAAACGGTAGAGATTAGTAGAGTTTATACGCGTTGTAAACGTTTTAAAGTGTTTAAATTTAAAATTTTTCCAATACATTAATATTATAATTATGGTGGCATCTTGCAGTGCATTTAATTGTACGCAGCGACAAAAACAGGGAAAGATATATCATTTCACGGGTAAGTAAATTCACAAATTAAACTTGAAAAACATACCAGAAATTTAGCACCTATTATTTTACTTTTTGTTCCCTTATATATAATTTTCATTTTATAATTAGATTGAAAAGAAGCAGTGAATGTATTAAAACAAAAAGTAGTTGAACTTAGAAATAAAGGAAAATCATGTATTTGTGCTTTGTTGGTCGATGAAATGTCTATACACCAGAAAATAGAATGGGATGGTGAAAAGTTTTTAGGGTAAGTGTAGCTTAATATTTATTAGCAATTAAAAAAAGTATCATAAAATTATATTTTCTATTTAAATAATTGAAATCATTAATTTTAGGTATGTTGACATAGGAAGTAAACCTCAAAGCGATTCTTCCGAAATTAAAGCAAAAGAAGCAATTGTATTCTTAATTAATGGTTTAAATGATTCATGGAAGCTGCCGATAGGATACTTTTTAATCGCTGGGTTATCAGGTGTTCAAAAAAGTAATCTAATAAAAATGTGCTTAAAAATAATGCACGAAGCTGATGTCACAATTACCAGTCTAACATTTGATGGTGCAGCATCAAATATTAGCATGGTTAAACAACTTGGAGTTGATTTATCGATTAATTCCAATAAAGTATATTTTCTACATCCAGCAACAAATCAACCAATATATGTAATGTTTGACCCTCCACATATGTTGAAACTTATTCGCAATACTTTAGGTTATTACCAATTTTTTTTTGATGGGAATAATAAAGCGATTAAATAAGAATATTTGCAAAAATAAGTAGACATATTCAAGAGAAGGAAGGCCTTTATCTTGGAACTAGGATAACGCGTAGGCATTTAAATTGGTATAAGGAAAAAATGAAAGTGAAATTAGCTGCCCAAACGTTCAGCCAAAAAGTTGCTAAGGCAATACATTATTTGAGAAATAAAAGCTCAAAAGAATTTGTACATAGCGAAGCTACTCAAAATTTCATTGAACATATCAATGATATTTTTGATATTTTAAATAGACGAAATTTATTGGCAAAACACCTAAAATCTAGTTTACAGCATCATAATAAACAAGCGATTTTTCAAAAAACTGAAGAATCTATAAAATATTTTAGTTCACTTAAGTGTTCCAAAAATGGTGAACCCTTATATCTAAGCCAAAGAAAGACGGGTTTTATTGGTATGATCATTAGTTTAAATTCACTAATGGGAATTTGGAAAAATTACGTGGAGGATATGGATGGAGGTCTGAAGTATCTTTCGGCCTATAAACTTTCTTAAGATCACTTAGAAGTTTTTTTTAGTTCTATTAGGAGTCATGGAGGTTACAACAACAACCTAACGGCAAAACAATTTAAAGCTGCATATAAAAGACTATTAATGCACACAAGTGTTACAGGATCTACCCAGGCTAATTGTACAGAACAGGCACCTTTCATAATATTAGCAATGAGCACAACAAATACTGTGAAAATGAAAACTGTTGATCATCAACTCATTGACAACTTTATAACTGATGAAAATAATAGGGAAACAATAACTAGTAACCAGGATCAGGATTATACTGTAAATATTTTAAGTTTTTCAAGAACATTGTCATCTTATGTTTGTGATGTTGTTGACTATATCGCTGGGTTTGTGGTTAAGATAGTTAAGAAAACATTAGATTGTGACATATGTTTGTGTGCACTTGAATGTGATAATTTACAATCTCCATTCATAAGACACAAAAATTATAGCATGTCAAAAGATTTTTTAATTCAACCTTCTAAAGACGTCATTCATATTTGCAAAATTGCTGAAAGCGAAATTAAATTTATGTACAATTCAAAAAAAAATAAACGATTCCAAAATAATGACAAAATTGATCTTAAATGTCATGAGTAACGTGCATGGTTCTGTGTTTAACGTATACAAAGAACATATGTTTGATCATGAATTTGAAACAAACCATTTGTTTAATCTAATAAAGATAATTTGTTTCCATTATTGCAACATTAGATTGTACCACGAAGGTGAAAAACTAAATAATGTAATAAGAGTTAGAAGTAAGTTAACAAAAGCTATTTTGTTTTGTGGTCAATAAATTAATAGATTTCCTACATATTTTTTTACCTATCCTAAAACTTCCACCCAAAAGAAAATTATTCTCCTTTAAATTTATTTCTGAATATCAAACAAGAAGTGATATACCAACGATATATATAATAATATATGTAGGTATGTACTTTCAAATAAAACATTTATTTTTACAATTTAAGGCAAAAATATTTATTAATTACTTTGCTAAATAATTTATCTACCATATTTTTTACAAAATATTGAAGTTATATTAAAATTAATCTAAAATTGGGTAATTATACTAGTGCTTTGCTAAGAATCCAAGCGGGCTCTTGCCTCATTGTGACGTCACTTTCGCGGAAGGTCTTTGCTTCAACGGTTCGGTACAAGGCGTGTCTATCAGTTTTTATGGTCTAAGGATGTACCCAACAGACTGAAAGAAGCACTGGTTACAAAATTCAGAGAAGTTTTGTCTTTTTTAAATTACTGTAAACTCTATAATAAATTATAATTTAATTTTTGTTACATATACATACATATACATTGTACCATATTGTTGTAAGTCATGACTTTTAAAATGTACCTTATTACCTCTATTTGTAATAAACCTACCGCTAATAATCCCAGTTGTTGATGCAGATAAATAATAAAAAAAAAAGGTTTTTATTGTGGACTTAGTGTAAGTCAAAATAAATGAGTCTTAACAAAACATTTTCATGGGAAGGTATTTATGATAATTAATGGGTATTCTTAAGGCACAGGGTGAAATAAGATCTGATTATCCTCTGTCAAAATCGGCCAAGTTGGAGTTTGGGACAGGCTTCATTCTTTTGTTGTTGGGCGTCGAAAATTATGTAGAATCACCTCCTTCTATATTTTTCATTTTAGCAGAAATCCATTTTATAGTTCTTAAACTTAGAGCTGTTGCTAAGGCAGACCTCCCTCGTTTGTTCAGACTAGATGGACATAAAATTGAGTGTTTTACATCCATAATATTCCTAATTCTTTCGTTTTTCACCTTTTCAATTTTAGATTTTCCTACTCTTCTTTTTCAGAAATCCGTCTATGTATCTCAGAAACAAAATAAATGTCGAAAACCAGGAGGGACTAGAAAATTGTTGTAAATAGTACTTCGAAATGTATATACAGTGCTTTTCAGATAAAACTATCCACCTTAAATAACTTTTGAACCTCTAGTTTTTTTGGAAAAACGCAAAAATACGTCAATTCATATCTGAAGGGGGAGACATAATATCATATTAAAGGTTGCTGGAAAATACACCCTCTCATCCCCTGTATCAACCCTTTATTTTTTTTTAAATTACTTCCCCCTTTTTTTGTTTTATATTTGGATTCTTCCTTTTGTTCTGATTTCAACAATGTATAATACCTTTGGCTTGAAGTGATTAGTTTATCAGATTTTCAATTTTCCTGTTAACAAGACAGTATCTCCCTCACCTTAATTGACTCTAACAAAATAGGTTGTAGCATAATTTAAACTCTTTAAATATTTAACCGTACTATTTGTAGTACCTTTAAAAACCAAGAAACAAAAAAATTCACTTTTTATTCAAGTTTTATCAAAGGTTTTCGATATCATTTTTACATTTGTTTTAATCGGTTAATAGCGACAATTTGTTATAACTTGTAAGTAACAGCTTATTTTGATACGTGTGCAATTTGATCGCTGAAATGGTGTACACTTTGCAAGAAAGAATCGAAATTGTAGATTTATACTACAAAAATAATAATTGTGCAGGAGCTGCTGCTAGAATTTTTAATGAAACACACCACAATAGACATGCAACTCATAAGTGTGTGATTGAACTGATGCAGAATAAATTAGATCAAGAGGGTCAGTTTGCAATAAAAAACATAACCGACAGAAACTTGTAAATAAAAAAGCAATCCAAGTAGCTATTTTAGGGCAAATTAACTTAGACTCTTAACAATCACAGTCACTGTCAGCAATAAGCAGAGCAATCGGTGTTTCATCTTCTACAGCCTTCCGAGTCCTCCATAAATTTAAGTTTTATCCATATAAAATTAAATAAGTACAAGAGTTAAATGAAGAACATTTTGATCGTCGTCCCGAATGTTGCGAATTAATGATAAAATGCATCATTAACAATCCACAATTGTTAAACAATATTTGTTTCTCGGATGAATGCTCATTCTCATTAAACGGTTTGGTGAACAGATAAAATTGCCGATACTGGGCTGAGAGTGATCCACATATTGTACGCGAATTTCACACACAGCATCCTCAAAGGTTAAACGTATGGTGTGGTATCCTACGTAATCACATTATCGGACCCTTCTTTATCACTGGAAACTTAAATGGTGCATCGTATCTTAAATTATATAGGCAAGTAGTTGATCGTCAGAATAATAGTAGCAAATTATGATAACCTTTCCGATGATTTGGTTGAATTTCAACATGATAGAGCTTCTCCACACTTTGCTTTACCTGTGCGATAATTTTTAAGCGAAACGTTTCCCGGTCCTTGGATAGGTAAAAGACGACAGATGATCGATTGGCCACCCAGGTCATCGGATTGAACACCCCTAGACTTCTTCTTATGGGAGTATTTAAAAACAAAAATTATGCTACTCAACCAGAATATCTAGATGATTTACAACAAAGAATAGAGGATGAATGTCGACAATTAAATGCAGACGTGTTAAGCAATATCAGAGAAGAATTTCAAAATAGATTGTACTATTGTATGGAAGTGAAAGGCAGTCATTTTGAACAATTATTGTAAAAATTTTTAGTAGTGAAATGTTTGTTCTAAATGTGTGTAAGAAAATTGTTAAAAAATATTTTTTTTTCAATCCAATTTTCTTGCTTTTGTATTTACTTTTCTCATAAACTAATCACTTCAAGTATCATGTATTATACATTTCTGAAATCAGTACAAAAAGGAGAATCCAAATATAAAATAAAAAAAGGGGGAAGTAATTAAAAAAAAATAAAGGGTTGATACAGGAGGTGAGAGGTTGCATTCTCCAGCAACCTTGAATATGATATTATGCCTCCCCCTTCAGATATTAATTAAAGTGTTTTTGCGTTTTTCCAAAAAATTAGAGGTTCAAAAGTTATTTAAGGTGGATAGTTTTATCTGAGAAGCACTGTATAAATTTATTTATTTATTTATTTTATATTTTAGGCTTTGCTTTTTTAAGTTAGTACTTCACCAAGTTCCTAATTGTTTTAACTTTTCACAAATAAACTAAAACACAACTTACCCCCATTTTTTCCAGCATACAACAACGAACAAACAATTACCAATCTCAAGTTCATGACTTTGATATCGATTTGATATATTGATTCCGTGTGAGTTTATCTATACGAATTTGTAATTGATATGTAATCAATAAAACACTTAGGGAACATATCAGTAAATAAATATTTTATTAGATATACTTTAATTCATCGATGCATTAATAGGTTTTTATAATTAAACAAACAGCTTCTATATAATATTCAACATGGTTTAAATTTTTAATTCTAATCTTGTTCTAATCCTTGTATGATAACCAGGGAGTTTTTTTCATGGCATAGACTGTTTTCATTTAACCAGTTTCAATAGATTAGCAAATCATTTAATCAGACAAATAAGCATTGATTTCTTAATACTATTTTCTTGTCTTCTTTTTAGCCTTACGGTGGATGATCCTAACTACGATGATTTTGATAATAGAGATGACCCGGATGAAACAGATGATAACATTTCATTGTCCAAACGAATAAAATCATCCAAGAGGGAACTGGTAGTTAACAAACTTAAAAAAAAGTAACTTACTGAAGAAGCCAGAGATCCCAAATGGTGTTTGATTCTGAATGTTTCATTTATTTCCAACGCAATGAGCAGAAACATTTTTAAAGAAATTAATAAGCATATACATTTGGCAGATAATACTAAACTCAACAAAATTGATAAAATGACTAAACTACGACCGCTTATGGATTTACTGAATTCTAAGTTTCAACAATGGGGCATTTTTCGTAAAAATTGATTTATCGATGAGACAATGACAAATACTTTGGCCACCATTCGGCGAAGCAATTTATCAAATCAAAGCCCGTACGTTTTGGCTACAAGGATTGGACGTTGTGCAGTTCTACTGGCTACTGTTAGGCGCGCCGCACATTCAGACGCAGGTGACGCAGTAACGCAGCGTAGGACAGCACAGGTTTCTGTTTTCCGTACAATTACATTACCCCGCGCGAATTGGAACGCAGGGCAGGGCAGCACAGAACTGTGTTTAAGAAAACCTGCCAGCGCAGTCGTCCGGACACAGATTCCTGTGCCACGTGCAGAGCCGTTTGTTTGTTTCTAATAAAATTTTGTGTGGTTTTATTCGAAATGAATGAACAATTAATCGAATTGGTGAGAAGCCAGACAATTCTTTACGATACCAACGATCCCAATTATTTAAATTAAATAAGTAATTTACAAGAAGATAGTGAATATGAAGAACCACAACAGAAAGTTGAAGAAACATAGTTGATCCAGAGAGTAAAATTTTTCACGAGGTGACCAGCGACATTCGACATGATACCGAAGAAATCGAGAGTGTTAAAAATAACATGGGTAATGAGCCGTCTACGTCTGGTATTGTTATACAAAAAAATAACGAAAAAGAAAATGCCAAACATAAGGCAACTGAATACCAATCAATAACAACCAAAGCAGCTAAAAATAAGAAACCTAAAAATGATGATATACAGGAAGTGATAAAGTAGTCAATTATGCAACGTCAAAAAAGGACCGAAGAAAGAGCAGTTAAAAGGGCAGCACAGAAGCCTTTGGATGATGATCTCTATTATTTTTATATATCGATGTACAAAATAACCAAAAATAAAATGCCTTCTAAATTTCAACATCTTGCAAGAAATTATGTGTTCCAAGCTATATCGCAGCTCGAAGCTGCATATTTAGAAATTCATGATCCCAGTCAAGAAAACTACACTTATAGTAAACAAAGAGTTTTTACAAGTGCATATGTTAATACCCATATTCAGCAGCCCCATTACTCGTCAACACCTCTTCCATCACCAAGTTCCAGTCACAGTAGCCAGCATACTGAGATCAATCAATCAACATTGTAATAATCCTCTAGCTCCTATTCCCAACAACTCTTTTTTATGCTCAAATGATTACAACTCTAGAAGCACAAGTAATTATTCATCTACTACACTCATTCCCAGGTTGTCTGCTGAGACTTCTCCTCAAACCGCTGATACCGGTAATATTCGTAATTTTGTGGAAAATTATAGAGTATAGAATTATGATTGTTAAAAATGATATTTTTTTAGTTTTTAATAAAACAAAATTAATAAAAATAATACCGTAAAAAACAGCTAGTTTTTCTTTGGTTCCTATTGGTTTTAGGGGATTACAACCATCTGAATAAATACTGTTTTCTATTATATTATGTACTCCATCAAGTTGTTTTCTGCTTAATCGAAAATAATTTAAATAACGGGACTCAGAGAATTCTGATGATAGTGCAAATTCCCCGTGAGTATTTCTCTTTTTCATATAGTTGCTTTTCCAGAATGATTTTTTTCTCTTTGACATGTTGAATAATAAAACTGTTTCTTTAAACTCTGCGTCTGACTCTGATTCGGAACTGTCCAGAAATAACGCCATTATTTAAATTATAAAATTCTCTTTCTATGTTCATATATATAATATATTCGATATTCGCACCTCAAAATGTTCGAGAAGACTGCTTCCAAATATGCGCTCACACTGCGTGACACGCATATTTTCTGACCTGTGTAGCCTGCCCTGCACTACGTCACCTGTGTCACCTGCGTCCCAATGTGCTGCTTACTTTATGCTTTTGATACGTATTGCGGAGCTAAGCCTTCAGCTAACGAAGAACAGATGAAACCGAGAAAGTCTAAACTGCCACTAGGATCACAAGTTGGTTTAGATCTCGTGAGTATTATTACAGTTCCAACTGACCACATAATAGTTTTCGATAACTATTTTGCGAGTTATGAACTTTTAGTGACATTGAAACAAAAAAGTATAAGAGCTACGGCACAGTTCGTAATAATCGTGTCAAAAATGTCCTCTTATACAAGGCAAAGAGATAAAAAGAAAAGATGGTGGATATTATGATCATTGCTACGATGAAGCAAGTACTATATTATTTGTAAGATTGAACGACAACAGTACTGTAATCATAGGTACCAATTACGATACCATAGAGCCCCTTGCACAAGTGAAGCGTTGGTGTGCAAAACAAAAAGAAAAAGTAGCAGTGTCACAACCTCAGTTATTTAAATTTTACAATTTATTAATGGGGGGGTGTTGACTTTTCGATCAAGGGGTAAATAATTACAGAATCAGCATACGTGGAAAAAAATAGTGGTGGGTACTCTTTACCCATATAATAAATGTGACAGTCAATACGTGAAAACTATATAGAATTACAAGTGAAAATGACAAAATAGATTTGCCACTATTTAAAGAAACATTGCCCACCATTACTGCAGAGCTTTCTACAAAGCCATACAAAGACGATCTACAGCTATCAAAATATCTGGTTCGCTGCCAAAGAGTATAGTAGATACTCCTGATGACCATTTATCTAAAACAACCACGAACCCTCGAAGATGTCACTAATGCCACGTGAGAGTTAGATGGATGTTTGAAAAATACAATGTAACTCTTTGCACTGAGCAGAGAGAATGTTTTAAAATATTTCACTCATAATTAATTATGTGTATTATGTATAAGTACAATTAATGTTTCCTTAGTCTATATGCATTTTTATGTACATTATTTCTACTGGTTATATATAATCATATTTTATATATTTTATACTGATTATCCCAGTGTACCTGCTTGGGTGCACCATTTTCAAAAATTTTAAAAAATGTACAAAATATTTTTTATATAATTATGATCATAATTAAAAGTAACCCTAAAGGATTTAGGTATTTTTAGTTTATCTTATATCGGTGGGCATTAATGGGATAAAGATATTTTTAAGAGCAAAGGCACAATATTAACTGGCGCTTTGTTTCAGTCCATTTGACAGCTGACTTACTTCACCTTAACCTTGCAGGGAAATAGCCATGTTTTAAGTTGAAGGTGAGGGTAGTGTTATATCTTCGAGTTGATATCAAATTCTGATTTTTTATGTGTTTATGTATTGTATGGTTTTTATTATTTTATTTTTTATTATGTATAATAATTGTATTAAGATTTAGTTTAATATTTGTAGATGAATACCTACTTACATACTTAATGAAGGAAAATGGGCAGCAAACCCATCAACTGAGGGTAGCAGGCTTCAGTAAGCAATACTAAACGAAAAAGGCAGCAACAAAGACATACCAATAATTTTCGTAAATAGGTCAGAGACACTATATACAAATAATTATACATAATACATTCTTGGGTCATATTCTTAGAATATGACAAAAGTATTCATTATATCTTGCAGGTCTTGTAGTGCTATATCGTCAGAATATTTAAATTATTAAAAGAAATGTCTCAGGTATATTTTAATAAAGCATAAGCAATGAATCACAGAAACCGTTATTTTGTAAATACAACATAAGTGATTGATAAATGTTTATATCATATTATAATAATCTTTTAATTGGTCCAGAATTTTTCGAGTATATTTAATTCATCTTGATTACCTTATCCGATGATTCATGAAAGAGTTGATAAAACGGTGAGTAATAAGAAGAACTGAATATTAAAAAGTGTCGGTGGCTCTTTTAGTTACAGGAAGTACTGTAAATCTTTAGCTCTCATATAGGCCAGGCAAATAAGCATAAAATTACCTTGTTTGTGACACTAAACTGGCCAGGCAAATGACAGTTGTTTTGAGTAATATCGACGTCTGTAACTTCTACCTATGTATATGTTTCCTGCAGTCGATTTTTTGGACTGTATTAACAAATTAAATTCAAAAAACAGACAATTTTCGCTGTTTTCGTTTATCAGCAAAAAATTAAGAATGTAATACAAATTTAAAGGTCTTATCAGTCATATAAAAACCTTCAAAATGACGTTTTTTAAAAGGGTTTATTTGTTTGACTTTTTTAAAATAAACATAGAACCTTTATATAAAGTACGCTTTACATTTACGACTACTCGGATCCGAGTTACTGTATCGGAGTGCAACTCGGAAGTATAAACGTCTACTCGAAACCTCTTGTCACCCGTATCCCAGCTCGGATTGAAGATAAACGCAAACCGAGTAGCAGTACTGGTTTCTGTCAGTTCATTGTCAGTTTCTATACGAGTGAGCGCTAAAGTGGTGGAAATTCCAAATTAAAAATGGCGGAACTAAGATTTTCTGCAGATCAAATGGATTAATTTATCAATCTTTACCGTTCATATAAATGTCAATGGAATGTGAAACTAAAGGAGTATCGGGAAATTATCAAAAGAAATAATGCGTACAGATTTCAGATCTTGTTCCACTTGTTTCATGTATCTAAGTTTGGGTCTTTCCTTTGAATTTCTCCCTTTGTCCGATCTTTATGGATGTTACGATCTGGGGTTCATTGTATGCTATGTATAGTTCAAAGTTATATCTTCTGCGCCATATGTCATTTTCTTTTACTCCCTTATATATGTGTCTAAGGATTTTTCGTATCTGGTTTTTATTTTGCTAATGTTTAGGCCACTGTTTTGTGCCGCTTTTTCGGTCGCATTAAATGCTTCTATCACCTCTCTTTTACTTCTAGCTATGAAATCAACATCATCTGCAAATGGCAATATTTGTACACTTTTTGATATTATTGTTCCTCTGGTGTTGACTTTTGACTCCCTTATTATTTTCTCTAACGTAATGTTGAACAGAATACAGAATAGGGTATCTCGCTGTCGTAGGCCCGTTCTCACATGGATTGTATCTGTTAGCTCGTTTTGAATTCGAATTTTGCTTTGTACTTTAAGCGTTTCTTTTATTCTATCAATCAATTCAGTTGGAATATTAAACTCTTTCAGTGCATGGATCAGAAACTCTCGATGGATACTATCATAGGCACTTTTAAAGTCAATAAAAAGATGATGTGTGTCTATATTAAATTCACTAGTCTTTCCAAGATTTGCCTCAAAACGAAGATCTGATCTATTGTGGATTTCTGCCTACGGAAACCACATTGATATCATCCAACTATTTGTTCCGCGTATGGTCTCAATCGGTCATACAGAATATTTGACAGTATTTTATATGCCACAGTCAGTAGCGTTATTGCCCGGTAGTTTTTGCATTGAAGCTGATCTCCCTTTTTATGTAGTGGTTTAATTACTTGAGTATTCCAGTCTTGTGGCAGTTGTTTATTATTCCATATGTTTACTTTTAGTTCGTGTATCGCATTCAATGGGGAGTAACTACCTTCCTTTATTAATTCTGCGCTAATATTGTCCAATCCAGGTGACTTGTTGTTTTTCAGTCTGGTAACTGCTTCTTGCATTTCAGCTACTAAAGGAGGGTTGTTCCTCTGGTATCTGTTTGATCCAGTATAATTCCATCATATAGTGGATCTTCGTTTCTTCAAAACTTTCCTTTGAAGAATTCTGTCCATCTTTGTAGTATTTCACTCTGTTGAGTTACTATATCTCCTTCTTTGTCTTTACACATCATTGTTTTTGGTTTAAATTCTTTTCTGCTTTTGTTAAGTTTTTGGTAGAATTTTCTGTTTTCTGGTGGTCTATTTAGTTTTTCCATTTCTTGGAGTTCTTTTTCTATGTGTTTTTTTTCTTTCTGCGATGTATTTTCTTCTCCTACCTCCTTAGCATTCTATATTCCTCCTCTGCCTTTTGTGTTCTATGTCGTTGTTGTAAATCGTTGAAATGCATAAATTTTTTCACTCTGTAATATTACGACACTCTTTATCAAACCACTGTCCTTCAGTTGATTTGGGCTATTTTTTTAGATCCAGAGTCTCTTTGGCCGCGTCTTGTATGATGTTTTTACATGCTTCCCAGTCTCTGTTTATATCCTCGTGCTTGTGTCTATTTTCTAGCCTTCCTTTTACCAACTTTATCATATTAAAAGAAAACTCAATCTGTACTTACATTTTTGGATCGTAATAATAAATAATTCTTCACCAAATGCACATAATTAATTGCATAGCTATCAGCAGCTTTAAAACGTCGAGCCTTCGCAGTTTTAGATGGTTGGATAGTAATAAGCAATACTATTCCTTCTTCCTTCATGTCATGGAAGCGTAAATCGCACCTTTCACATCTTTCATAATTTAATTTTTTCATGAGTTAAAAATACAGAAAACTTAAAACCAAAAAAAAGGATACTAAAGGATACTAATAACAACCAAAAATAATGTTTGTATATGTTTATTTCTATTTCGGTGTATGTGTATTTCTATTCTAAAGTTTAATAACTTATATAGGGTGGATTTATGTAATGGTCCAACAAAGATTTAAAACTATAATAATTTCGGGGATTCTCTTGAACTGTGAACTGATTATTTAAATCTAAGTACTTCACAGCATCGGGTTTAACTTCTGGCCAAATTACGTTTTGAAGTTCTTCATCCGACTCTGGAGTGGGATTTCTAAAATATACCAAAGCAAATCTAAGAACAATCGGCGCGCAAGAGTACTCAATTTAAACAATTAGACTACTTTTCAAATACTCTATGTATTTACAAACACAATATTTACATATACAGACTGGGCACATACATTTTTTATCTTTTACACACTAAATGTATTTACTCACAAACTGTGTGTTCATATATGGGCACATAACATCCAGCGATTCTATCTGGTGCAATAAAGCCAAAAAATTAGAAAACTACAAAATATACAGGAAATCTTTTACTGAATACAGTAAAGAGATAAGCAAAACGAAATGGCAATGTTGGAGATGATTCTTCCAGAGTTTTTTAGATATATCTGACAGCACTAGAATCCACAAAATGTTTCCAAGGATCGAGCACAGGGACCATGTCTACTTAAAAGAAAAAGAAACCACTAGAGCTCTTACTACATAACGATGTCATAGGTTCAAGACTGGGAATTCTTTGCAATAAACATCAAACTGCAGAATGTAAAGTGGGTCATAAACCACTATGTTCAATTTAAATTTCCAGGGGAAGTTGAAATATTTCCTTCCCTAGTTCAAAAAGGATATAATATCTTATTGCTCATCATAATTATATTTGGTCATTTATTTATTTATCAATCATCAATACATATGTGTGCATTTAATTCAACAAAGCGATAGCAGATTTTGCTAGAAGATTAAGTCTTTTACACATTTCGCATAGCCCAGAGGACACAGAAAACGATGTTATTATATCGTTTTCGTTCACGGTCGCCAAAGCAGGTGGCGCCTCTGTACGCTAACTACTGCTGTAGATAAGTTTTGGGAGACTTTCCTTGGACTTTCCAAATTTGAATTTGTATCAGCCCAAGTATCTGATGAGGCTGGGATAGGCCGACATAATTCATAACACTTTATTGATACCGATTCGAGCACGCCTAGGCTATATATTTGGTCATTTATTTCATATATATATATATATATATATATATATATATATATATATATATATATATATATATATAGGAAAAGAATTTGAGGTTAGTATAGGATATTTTTAGGCTAAGCTCTCAGCCTTGTTTCCTCAGAATAAGTAGTAGAGGAGACATCCAGGAGCTCGCGTCCGCAGGGGCGCTAAATCTCTGAAGTAGATCTATCTTCTATCGAAAGATACTGCACTGCTCTCTGCAGGAATACACAATGGGACGTTGAGACATGCGTTTATGTTCGATAGAGGACAGAGCCAGTTGAACAGAATTGTTAGGTGGTGCAACAAATGGAGAGTCATACTTAATCACTCCAAAACTAAACTAATTTTATTCAAATCCCCTCACAGCCGCGATGCTGGAAGGAACCAGAGAGCCCTCCTAGGAGTAAATCTTTATTTCAGAAACTCAGTGTCCTACTTGGGAGTTCATTTTAGCAGGACTCTTAACTGGACATTGACATCAAAAATACCTTAAAGGGTGTAAGAGACAGAGCTAGATTCCTGGAAGTGCTATCTGGAATACTCGCAAATACCTCTACTATAACTATCTTGCACACCTATAAGACTAACGCAGGCACTAACACTCAGTGTCGATCGTTTCGATCGGGATCATAGATAACTACCTACTCGCTGCCATGTAGATATTGGTGGGGCAAGTTGACAAATTGAACAATTTTGTCATCCAGGCAATGTAGTTAACACACCATATTGTACAAAGGTATAAATAAAAAAACAACCTAAGTGCCAGAAGCCTTTAATATATTAAACAAAATATAAAAATTAACAAATATAATGACAGATAAAGCTGCAAAAATTTTTAACATACATCAACAATACACGTCTTTATGAAGCTTAGAGAAGTAGCTGACCGAGCAACAACAAAATATTACACCAATGCAAATATTTGTAAACAAACGCTTGTTAAAATTCATCATATATTTTCGCCATAAAAATATCCTATAATAAACTGACATATCAATATGAAGAATATTCGAGCAAGAAACAAAGAAATAAGCACCAACTGTAGAAGGTGAAAATTGATTAGGACATACATTGAGGATATTCCATAATATCTTTATTAGACAGACATAAAAAATTAATCTAACAAGCAAAAGAAAAGAAAGAAACCGATAAAATAGCTGACAACTAATTATTTTTTTTTAATTGTAAAGTCAAAATATATCTTCGAGCAATTCAACAAGTGGTCAACTAACTGGTCAACAATATAACTCTGATGAAGTTAAACTTAAATGCAAAACAATCGCCATTTTAGAGTTTTGGCTATTGTAAGTACCTACAAAGTGCTACAAGTCAAAGAGAGAAGATATTGTTCAATACAACTATAATATCATATTATTGCTTTGGTAACACAAATCAGCCATAAAAAGTGGGTAGCACTTAGCCCGTTAAAGCCTTTTAAGCAGACCAGCAAAGAGTTCTTAAAAAAGATTTTGAGCTTTGTACTACTGCAATTTTTGTAGCATACAACCGATTTTATAGGTTGTTGTGGATGTCAGATTAGTTGGGTTGAATGATTTTTCTCGACATACTTCTACTTTTTTACTAGTTTTTTCTTTTAAAAATTGTACTTACTGGTATTTAATAAAATTAGTCCACAATTTTAGAAGAGGTTTTCGGAGTGCTTCACTATTTGGGTCAAAAGGACTTGTTCTTCCACCCCAAAAGTACCATAAATCAGCTGCATGCGGTACTCCTAAAAAGTAATATTATAAATATAAATATAGATCTTAGATTCAAAAAAAACCTATGATGGCATATCCTCAGTAAATTGTGACCTGCAATGGAGTATAAATATGTAGATCGAAGTGATGTAGTATAGTGCTACACTTTTTTCTAAAGCCATATTAATTACAGTGAAGTATTTTGTGTTTTTTTAGATATTCTATCAAACGAACATTCAGAATACTTTCAAAAATTCTGCCGAAAATGGTTATGATTGAGATGGGACGATATTGTCCAATTTCATCTAAAGCTCCCTTTTTGAACACTGGTAGCACCTTTCTTACTTTAATACATCTGGAAAAATCCCTTCAGTAAGAAAGTTATTATAAAGTATAATTAAGTTGTCAATAATTATATCGATTGTTTTCACAATTATCTTTTTGTATAACAATCAAAAATCCGCGCAGTGTTAATTTTTCAATATACGCAAAATGTTTCTGATTTCAGTATCATAACAGGTAATAAAAATTAAGAGTCACAAGGAGAGTGTACGTCTTTCAAAAAATCTATGGCTACAATTTCATTTATAGAATTAAAAGAACTCCTAATATGTTTAGCTACTAAAGTAAGTAATATTTGAAATCGTTTGATGTAATCGTGCTTGGAGAGACTTTTTTTTTGAATTTTATTTCTGTGATAATTATAATCTTTCCAACTGTCACGAGATATATTTTCTGAATTGGAAAAAAAATTCTCGTAAGCCAGTTTTTTCTTTAATGATATTGTTTGATTTATAGTGCTTCTTAAACTTTTTATACTCACTATATTCCTTTGTAACATTAGCAATTATCTTGACTGTGGAAAAGAGTTTCTCACATTACTATTATTTCATTATCAAACCAAGAAATTGGAGCTTTACTATGAGTTCGTAATTTTTTTATTGGAAAATTAGTTTCGGTTAACGTTATTTAACGACTTTTTTAACATCAGGATGGCATTATCCCAATAAATTGCGGCGTATCAAAGTTATATTTTTTCTTATAGTACACAGGACACCCTGTAATTGATCATCCATGTACATATCTTAATCAGTGTTGAAGCCATAAATAAATCGTTAGTACGTAAAAAAAAATTGACACCAGTATCATTTGCGGGCATACGTTTATATAGCCACCTGTTATTCTTTTTCATGCAAAATCACTCCCTGAAGTTAGTTGCACGTATTTAATAAAACTGTATATTTTACAAATATGTATTATTCAATAGGACTCAAAACGGACACTTTGAACCTCTGTAATTCGAAACAATTGATTTCTTAGTCTTAGTGCAATAATAACTTTTGATCAGCATGACCAAAGGACTGCAAAGGTTTAACCAATTTAACTGAAACTACTTTAACATAAGAAAAGTGCCGTCATTAAAGAAACAAGTCAATTTTGTAATCTTCTTTTTGATGTGCCTATTCATTACGAATGTTGGCGATCACCATGGCAATCTTCTCCTTATCTGCAGCAGCGCGGAAAAGCTGCTGAATTCCTCTTCGTCCTCGTATTTTACCCATCATAATGAGTTGAAGAATACTATATCGGTCTCCCCTTACTACGTGTAAAAAATAGGCCATCTTTCTACATTTGATGTGCGTCTCTTGTACCAACATTATTTGTGAAACCGAACTGTTTGGAGGAAATTCGACTTTCACACAGCTTGTAGATTCTCTTATCAAAGTGACTTTCGTGATACTTCTTATTATCTTTATCAAAAGTTAAATACCATCATGTTTCTCATGGTGCAAGTGTTTAGATGTTGGCTATCATCACGTTAAATATTACCAGGTCTTTATCAGCAGCCAACCGACATACATTTTCCACCTAAAGAGAGAAGATTGGCTTATTTTACACAACCAAGATATGTTCGTATTCTGTTTTTCTTTACCTTAGCACCTCCCTCTTTGTATTTATTAATATAAGTGAAATCACCAAATTATTATTCTATCTGTATAAGGATTTTTACTGCTGTCGCCGCCTTTCTTCTTTCAGCCAACGTCTCCAGTCCTTTCTGTTCTGCCATTCTCCATCCTAAGGTCTCGTCTTTCCATGGTCTCGTCCACTTCATCTCTCCATGATCTTCGGGGTCTACCTCTTTTCCTCCTTCCTATTGGGCTCCAATCCGAAATCTATGCTATCCACCTTGTATGATCTGTTTTTCTCACATATCCATGCCAAATTAAATGTTCTTCTTCGATGTAGCTGAGTATGTCTTGTTCTACTGCCATTCTTCATTTTATCTCCTCATTTCTAATGCGATCTATTTTTATCACTCTGCAGCTTCTTCTCATGAACTCCATTTCAGTTGCTGTGCTTTTGGACCTGTTTCGTTTATTTATTACCCAATTTTCTGCTCCATAGGTCATTATACTGCGTACCAAGGTGTTATAAATTCTCTTATTACCAAATTATTTGTTAAGCTACCCAAATTTTATTTGTTTAAACAGATAAACTTACCCATCTCTGTACTGTTGTCTGGCAACCATGATAGCTCATACAGGTAGACAGGTACATATCGGGAGGCACTTTCAGCTTGGCGTATTATTGATCGAGTAAAAGCTTCGTCACTAGTGTACTAAAATAAAATTAATCGTATATTAAGTTGTATCAATTTTTTTAGACAATTTGCTACCCGCTCTATACTAACACGATTTGTTTTTATCAGAAACCCATATTTGTCCACTTTCCTCTCGTAGCCATTTTTAAACTTTTCCGGTCATAAGCAGCTTGCATCCGATTTTTCTGGTGATGCATTTTATATCGTTAAACTATCTTGTTAGTGTACGACCTCTGGTCCAGAATATATCTATTATCTTAGTCCCCTCTCAATAAATTATCAAACAATATTGCCTAGAAATTGAACAGCTCAGGAAAGATTCGACACCTTTAGTGTCCATAAAAAAGTAAAAGGAATGACAGGTAGACATAGAATGATCCAAGAAACAATATTAAATAATAATAATAATGACATAATTATGGGTACAGAAGACAAAATGCAAAGATGAAAAGAATATTCAGACACTTTTTGACGATGATAGACCTTATTCTCTACCATCCACGGATAATGGAATAAATGAAAGAGGTCCCAAAATAACAAAAGAAAAAGTTATTTATGCAGTTTGTAACGTTAAAAACGTCACACCCTTATTAATTTATATTTAAGTAAGGGTACGTCAATGACATAAAGAAAAAAAATCATTTTCTCAAATAATACAAGTTTGAGAAACAATTTTAAATGACATTAAAACAGTGAGAACGTAACACTGAGAGGACTATAAAATCGAAGACTAAAGAATTTAAACAGACCTTTCTTCGTAGAATAATGCACTTTGTAATTTAGTAGATCTATTACTTTATTAGTTTGATAATAAGAAAAACATCTTACCTTTACAAACGTATTTCTATCTTCTGCAAATGAAGAAAAATTGTATATCCCTTTTAGACTGCTGCCAACTGTCTCTTTGTCTTCTTCAGCTACATTAAGGGATTCTGCTACAAGATTTGATGGACTTTTATCATATGATTTGGCTCTTTCTTCAAGGGTTGCATTCTGCATTTCTACGAAAAAAAAAAGACACTTTTAATTGACAAGAAGGGTCCAAATAGAAATGAAATGACATTTTTTATTTATAGTGGGACTATTTTACATTGCCCCTTAAGTCTATATACACTGATCGGCAAAAAATTTACCAACAGCTGAAAATATTTAATTAAACAGTAATTTAGCTGTTCAAACGTGGATTTTGACTAAGGAAATAATTAAGACAATATGGTGTGATCTACAGTAGATGTTGCTCGACTTACTGCATTGCTAGAAGACCGAAGAAGTCAAGTTTATATATCCAAAACTTTAGGTATTTTGAGAAATACAGTACGGAGAGCTTTCCATCGCTTTATAGAGATTGGTACATACTCACGTCGATCTGGTTCCATTCGTAGAAGAGTTACCCCGCAAAGAGATAATAGTTTTATCATGATGGAACTTTTAATAAACCGCGATTTCACTACAATTGCTACAAAAAACCGTGTGCAGAAGGTTCAAAATGTAAGTGAGAAAACGGTTAAAAGACACCTAAATGAAAGAGGACTAATAGCAAGAAGGCCTGCTATTGTTCTCGAATTACAACACAGACGCTGTAGGAATCGATATATTTTTGCTCCACAACATCAACACTGGGATATATAAAATTCAGCCAAATTCTCTTTACTGATGAATTGCGGTTCTGTTTGTGTCGATGGCCGAGCGAAGGTTTAGAGATAGAGAAATGTAAGATATGCCCAAGGTTGTATGCCCCAGGGAAGAATGTTTGGCGATGTTTGTGTCATGTTTTCAACTGGAATCTCATTAAAATCTCGAACTGAACTTATTTCATCAATGACGCCATGAATGGTCACCGGTATATGGAGGATGTTTTAGCAGATGTAGTAGTTTCATTTGGTTCATTTATTGGGGATAACTTTGTCTTTATTCATTATATAGCCAGCCTGCAGCCCTGATTTGACAGTGATCGAACATATTTGGGACAAACTTCATTGCAGAGTTAAAAGTCAAGCAGTCCAGCCCGAAAGTCTTGCAAAACTTCAAAACATGCTTCGTGAAGAATATGAACATATTTCTCAAGTTTGTGTTTAAAATTTGTTTCTTTTTCTTCCAAATCATATGCAAACGGTTATTAATGTTTTATGTAATAATACCAGATATTAGACAATTTTAAGTTCACTCGTAATTTTTATTGTTTGTAATTCGTTTCGACATTACACTATGTTTTTTTTGTAGCCTTCTAATTAAATAAATTATGCTAAGGGATCAAGCAGTAATAGCCATTTTTTGTTTTAAAAATGAAAGATGTTTAACCTTCATCCAGGCGCGCCGCAGTTAATTTGCTGCGTAAACTCAATATTTCCAGTTAAAGTGTTAACGGGATACTCTATGTAAGTGATATTTTTAAAATTTCCTTATTGTTAATCCTTAGGCGGTACCCATCATCGTCTTGTGAAATTAAAATCCAATTAGTAAGTTATCGTACTTTATTGTGAATAGTACATCGAGGCAGACAATTGGTGCAAGGCGCCTGGTAGTGAAATTCGCGCAATTTTTTTTTGAAATAACTAATATATTATATATCTTTTTCAAGAAATTTAAATTTTATTGGTAAGTAAAATTGTTAATAATATAATTATTTATAAGAATTAATAATATATATGAAACACATTAGAATATTGTAGAATTCTATATTATAACATATTTTATAATTTTAGATTACGCCATGTCTCGTAAAAATCCAAAGGAAGTGTTAACCCAAGCACAATTAGAGGAAATTCTAAATAATATGACAGATATTGAAGATGAAACAGATTAAATATTGGAAATTGATAGTGATTTGGATGAACAACAAATTGATGAGAACCACGACGATACATGTTCAGAGCAAAATATGTCAGATGATGAGGAAGTGTCTTACGAAAACGTTGAAGATATATTCATTGGCAAGGATAAAACAAGTAAGTGGTATAAAACTTCTTTTGCCACATCTAAGACAAAGCAACAACATATAATGAGAGTACCACCGGGATTAAAAGGAACCGCACGTCAAATAAAAACAGAAATTGATGCGTTTTTTACTATTATCAATATTGATATGGTTGATGAAATTCTAATTTTTATCAATTTATATATAAATGAACATAGAGATAAAACGCAATATTTCAGAGATAGAGATTGCAGAAATGTGGACAGGAGTGAGTTATTGGCCTTTTTTGGACTACTCTATTTGATTGGCATAAAGCACGGCAATCACACAAATGTGATGGAACTTTGGGAAAAATATGGCACAGGGATTGATATTGTTCGAGCAGTAATGAGCTACAAACGTTTCCTATTTATTGAACGTTCATTGAGATTTGATGATAAAGCTGTCGGCCATTAGATCGTTTTTTAACAGATTTATTATAAAATGTCAAAACTCGTATAATTTGTCAGAGTATACAATAATTGATGAAATGCTCCATCCCTTTAGAGGTAGGTGTAGCTGGATACAATATATACCCAACAAACCTGCTAAGTACGGGATAAAAATGTACGCGTTATGTGATGCTCAAACATTTTATACCGCCAATTTAGAGATATATTGCGGTAAACAGTCAAGTGGCCCTTGACTGTTTACGACTTATCAAATTCAGCCTTTGACGTTGTAAAACGTCTAATAGAGTCCGTAGAAATGACAGGAAGAAACATAACAACAGATAATTTTAATAGTAGTATTCCGTTAGCTAGATATTTGCTGCAGAAGAAAAAAAAAACAAAACAGAAATTCCTCAAGAATTTCTTTCACATAAATCAAGGGCAGTCCAATCTAGCATATTTGGATTTCAAAAAGATTATATAGTAATTACCTCTTACGTGCCGCGTAAAAGTAAGTCAGTGATATTATTATCGTCTATGCACAACGAAAGTACAGATGACATGGATACTAAGAAACCACTGTTGATTTTAGATTACAATAAAACAAAAGGAGAAGTTGATACTGTAGATAAATTATGTTCATCATACAGTGTTTCACGAATTACTAAAAGATTGCCGTGTGTTAATTTCTATAATTTAATGAATATTGGAGGCAAAAATACTTTTGTTCTACATTTCGCTACAAATTCTGGAAAATCACCCAAAAGGAGACATTTTCTTAAAACCTTGCAATGAACTTGATGAAAGAACACCTTCATACACGATCACAAATGAAAACACTTCCACGTGATATAACCGGGTTCCTGTCCAGGATGTTTCCGAAGCAACCAGTACCCCATTAACCCATTAACGGCCAAGCACAGAAATACTGCAATAATATATAATATATTTTATTAACTAGGGTGAAATAAACTTAAACATTCGTAAAAAAATTGTTTTACACTTTGATAATGACAGGTGTCACAACAAAAAAAATGGTTAGTTTTCGAACCTTTGGCGGAAGTGAGATATAAAAATTGAAATACACATTTTTCTTTTTTGTGAAAAGTCTCAAAACATTTAGAGTGTAAATGGACCTGGCATTTTTGACAAACAAAAACAGTATGGTTAGAACACTCCCTGCACCTTCTTCGCATTTTCTGCATGCTTTACTACTAAATGACCTATCTTATCTTTTCGGATTTCATCTGGTAAGCTATTTTTTGACGGTCTACCCATGTTTACTGTCAACGGTACAGTTGACTTTTCATCTTCCAGGCATTTAACAATTTCCAGGCATTTACAATGAAACTATCAATTACGTTTTTAAAAAGTGGCCACCACCATTTCTTTCCTCGTACAGCAATCCTGTAATTCGCTATGCCGTTGTCATGCAAGTCTACGCCGCCCATACATCTATTGTATACTTGGATAACATTTAGAATAAGTATATTTACTTCATTACGCTGCTTGCGATCGTACCTCTTTGCAAAGCCTATGGGACGGACCGGACAGTTATTGGAGATTACTGTTACGAGTGAGTTGTCATTCCATCTAACTACAGACACTTCAGCTTCTTTGTCAAAAACGAAGTCGAACGACCCTCTATCTTATAGAAATAATTTTAGATGTTTCCAGTGGACACTTTTCAATCCTGTTTTCTCGCACTGTGCCAGTTGCATAAATTCCCTTTTCTTTCAATATTGTGAACAGCTTATAAGATGAAAAGAAGTTGTCAAAAAATACCCTGTGGTTAGAGGATGTTTCTTCAACACTTAGTGATTTTAATACTACATCAGCACCCAACCACCATAGGGGATAAACTGGAATAGTATTCATATATATTCACATATATTCACTGGTATTCACATGTGAAAAATTAAACACCAGCCATACAAAGAACAGCAATTTATTCGGAGCGTATTATTACCAAAGATTACTAATCAAGGATCTGAAATTTTACCGGACATAACACCCAATTAGATTTGACGGTCAGTGGAAGTCCCCCGGCGGCGACTAAATAGTGGCAGATGTCTTGAAAGTGGTTGGCAAAAGATTATTATTATATAACTATTCACTATATGTCTTTAGGAAGCAGTAACACCAACTCAGTGGGGCAACGAAGAAACTATACTACTTCATAAAAAAGGCGATGCTACTGACCATAGAAACTACAGGCCCATACACGGACCGGTTTTATGAGGGTTTTGTGTATTTGCCAATTGGTTTTTGGTATCATCCTTCTTTTAACCTCTTAGCTGTCATTAGTTTCTGGTGAGCCTAGGTATGTAACACTTTTAACGCTTTCAATGTTATAATCTTCTTTAGATTCTGCACATCGATCATTTCTGTTGATTTGCTAATATTGATACATATTGTTTTCATTTTATTAATTTAAAGTTTACTAGTTTGTGCCACTCTTTCTATCTAATTAACTACTTTAAATGCTTATATGTCTCCTTTTCCGTCTTCCGTGGGCATATAATTTAATTTAAGTCATGCATTGTGTATGCATGACTTAAATTATTAAAACAATATTCAAGATATATTAAAAACAGAAACGCATTTCAAAGTAAAAAAATATACTTACGATTAAGGAAAAATAAAGCTTCTTCGGAATTGATGCCCAAAAGAATAGGCACTAAATTAAAATTGCCGTCTAGTACAGCACCATGCATGGGTGCGGTAACGAAGGCGTCATCGTTGTCTTTCATCTTCCAGAACTGGCTTATAATATAAAGCATCCATAAATCCCACAGTTCCACCAGGTGCAAACTGTTAGAAAATAAGTTGATCGTATTATAAATATGTAACTGTATATTGTTTTGAAGCTTGTTCTTGTGGCATTTTAAAATCATTAGTGTTTTAATGAAAATAAGCCACAATTGAAGGTTAAAACAAGTTTATTGACGTTTCAATTTCCACTTTGGAAATCCTACTCAAAATACAAACATTAGTAAATTAATATAAGGTTGAATGTTCGAATAATTAAACTTTGAGGGTATACAAGGCAACTATCGAACACGGTGATTAATTTAATATTGCCCAAGTACTTTTGATCAATAGATCATCTTCAGGGGCATCTGAAATAAGCCAAGAAACGTTTTTTTTATAAAAAAGAAAATTAATTCACTTGGATAAAAAACTCAGCTCGACTATTTGGACTTCATGCACTGAGCATTTCAATTAAAGTTCTTCCATTGACTGTGGATTCAACTGAACTACGTGGACTATAACCCATTTATATATTTTGTCTTAAATTTTGATTTTAACTTTAGTAATTTAACTGCATATTCAGATTTTTCTTTTTTACAGTACTGATAGGGTTTGGTGGACCATTTTATTGTAGTCAATCATCCACTGTCTATTATATTGTTAGTCTTTTCTCACATTCATACTTTATATCAACTTCAATTGCTCTCAAACTAACATCCTAATTATTATAGACAGGTTTGAGTGTGAGATTCGGATTATTCAATCTACATAAAAAAAAATATACTATATAATTTTATATTTCATCAGTTGATTTCCTATAGTGGTGTCAGTTGGACCTTTGGTCAATACTTAGTGTCATAGAATTTTAAAAAGTGCAGATCACATAACTGCCCTTCACAAGCTGTCATTTGTCACATGTCATCTCTATATTTCCGTCAGACCGGGAGCCCATTCTGTCTCCGGCTTCTATACAACATGTAGCTTCTCCTTAAAAATTTTAAAGTGTTTGTTTGTCTTAGTGTATTGTATTTTGTATTGTTATGTCCAAATTTTACATTTATGACATTCTACTATGTCGGATAGGCCACAACTGACGAAGTAAGTCTATAAACGTTTATCACATATAAAATTTTTTTCAACCATAAACTTGGAGTTTTTTATCCAAGTGAATTAATATTCCTTTTTATAAAAAAAACGTGTCTTGGCTTATTTCAGATGATCTATTGATCGAAAGTACTTGGGTAAGATTAAATTAATCACCGTGTTCGATAGTTGCCTTGTAAACGCTCAAAGATTAATAAATTAAACAAATTTTGTTTCCTCAAAAAAGTTTACAATTTATCTCATTATTATTGTCTATAATCGTGAAATTTTATCTCTGGGCCAGATAGAATACTTGTAAAAATTTTGAAGGAGGGAAGTGAAATTGTTCTCCAAGAATTGAAAAATTTTTTCACCGAATGTCTTCACAGAGGAGAAGTCATAGATGATTGGAATGAAAGTTTGACAATACTTCTCTTCAAAAAGGGAGAATGCTGTCCCAAATGTACAAACTATTAATGAGAGTAACAGGTTAACGTCGAAGCTCGATAGCTATCAATCGGTTGAGCAGGCAGGATTCCGAAAGGGTTACAGTATAGCGAATCATCTTCTTATAGTTAGAACGCTAATAGAGAAAGCCAATGAATATCAAATAAACTTATACACTGACTTCGTATATTATGAAAAAGCCTTCGATTCCATAGAACTTTAAGCAATAGAGAGAGCTATGAACAACTGCAGGATAGACTCCAGATACAGAATGCTGATACATAATATTTACAAGAAATCTACAATGAAAATACAAATAGATTCGAAAACTAAAGCTATACCAATCAACAAAGGAGTTCGCCAGGAAGATGTTATCTCACCAGAGATATTCACACTTGAACTGGAAGACATGTTTAAATACATTAACTGGGTAGATAAAGGAATAAATGTTAATGGAAGAAAACTGAGTAATTTAAGATGCGCTGGTGATTGATTTGGGGGAGGCCCATGTCCAAAGTTGGATTACTTAAAGCTAAAAAAGAAGAATAATCGTGAAATAAAATCAAAGAAATGCCAACTTCATTCCCATTTAGTCAAGGAAGCTCAAACTTAACAGTTTTATTTACTATCTGTAATGGAGATTAATCACCACTATTATATTAACGCTTTGATTTTCAAAACTTACAAGTAGAAATCGACCTCAAAATAAACGTATATATTTAACTAAAATTGTGGCTAATTTCCGTAAAAAAGCTAGTATATAGCTAGACTGTTCCGTATTTACCTTATTCTGAACATCAAGTAAATCTGAGTAAGATGCTTGTTGCAACAGTTCTAATAAATCACTTGATTTGGTTGATGTAAATGAACTATTTAAAGTTTTACCAAATTCAAATGCCAGTTCTCTGTCGTTAGATGGATAGAAAAATCGAGCTAAGGGTGACCCACTTTGTTGGATAATCCCACTAAATAACCCTAAAAACAGAAAAAGTGTGTAGTTAAATATATGTTGATATAAGGTTGAATAAATGAACTTTGATTAAATAAAAGGCAAATATCGAGTACAGTTTAATTAATTTAATCTTGCCCAAGTACTTTTCTTCCCTAGAGCGAAAGAGCTCCCTAGAGCTGAAGATACTCTAGGGAGCGAAAGTACTTGGGCAAGATTAAATTAATTAAACTGTACTTGATATCTGCCTTTTATTTGATCAACGTTTAAATATATGTAACTAACTTTATTCATCTCTTTACTTATGCGGATGAGACTATTGCATGTTTGACACAATCATTTTTATTGCGAAATGTCGAAACAGTTCGATTGACTATATGATTATAATAGTATGTATACAGGGTGTTCCATAATTAATTGGACATTAGCTAATGGGTGATAACTGACATCAAAATAAAACGTTCGTGTTCAAATCTACAGGGTGATTCATTATATTTTTTTATATTATTTTTAGGGATATATTGAAAACTATTCAACCGATTTAAGTAAAATTTGGTATCTTGCTATTATTTAGTATGCTTAATAAGAAAATGATATTCGTTTTACCATTGACACTAGGTTGCGCCACCTACTGTAACATTGGTTCATTAATGGGGCTATAATTTTTTTGTCCGCCCTGTATAAACATTCTAGGAAAAAAAACATGAAATAACATTCAATTGTACACAAAAAAGGTATTCTTGTTTCAAATCAAATTTTGTAATCAAAATCATTTTTTATAAACCACTTAAGATAAAGGAAAAATGCCACGTCATAGTGAATTTTATAATGTAGAAATGCGCGATATGATCTGTTTGTAGCCCAGGAAAATTTTTGTTCTCGTAAAGCAGCTGAACTTTATTTCAATTTTTATCCCAATAGAAGCCAACCAAACCTTAAAACTATTAGATCATTGTTCGACAGATTAGGCGAAACAGGGTCATTTCATCCCAAAAACAGGAATGCTGAAAGACCGAGAGTAATTGATGCGGATATGGAAGATGAAATTGTTGTGCGTGTTGCAAAAGATCCAAAAACCAGTATAAGGCTTGTTTCTGCTGCCACTGGTATAAGCAAATCTACGGTGTCAAGAATAATACAGATAGAAAATCTGTATCCGTATCGTTTTACTCCAGTACAGAATCTTTTACCACAATATTTTCCAGCAAGGCTCCGATTTAGTCAGTTTGTGATGGGGCGGCATTTAGACGATCCAATGTATTATAATAAAATTTTATTTACTGATGAAGCCACATTTACTAGAAGGGGTGTATTTAACTGGCGCAATTGCCATACCTACGCGACAGACAATCCTCATGCAATTCAAGAACATCATTTTCAACACAAGTTTTCCATAAATATCTGGTGTGGCATATTTGGGGATTGTATTGTAGGACCATTCGAATTAACCAACTAGGCTTGACGGAGTAACGTATCTAAATTTTTTGAGAAAAGATTTACCAATTCTTTTAGAAGACGTACCTCTAAATTTGGGACGGAACTCGTGGTACATGCATGATGGTGCACCACCACATTATAGCCTAGAAGTTAGAAATTATCTAGATGAAATTTATCCTCAAAGGTGGATTGGTTAGAGGTAGTGTATAACCATGGCCAGCACGCAGTCTCGAAATAAATCCCCTAGACTTTTACTTGTGGGGCTACCTAAATAAAATAAAACTTGTTTATATAAAAAAAATAAATAACCGTCAAGAGTTATGGCAAAATATTGTAGAGGGAGGGACGTAATTAGGGCCCAAAGAAACTCATTATTTAAAATAAGACAAAACTTACACAAAAGATTTAGATTATGTAGTTTTTCTAATGGTGCCCATTTTGAACACTTACTGTAATTTTTTTTCGTTTTGTTTTGAATTATTCACTTTGTTAATTGTTTTATATTCACTTCATTGTTTAATTTAATTTCTGATTTTTTTTAAATTTGTTACTGAATCAAAGGTTTTAATAAAAATAATTGTTCCAATCATATGCATTTTGTTTGCAAAAATTATCTACTACTAATCCATTTAATATTCACTTTTATTTAAGACCTTTTGAATAATTTTTGGAATTTACATAAGTTTTTGTAAAATTTTTTTAATTTATGCACGTCTCTAAAAAATACGTTTATTTCGAAAACAGTGTACTTTTTTGATTTGAGACAAGAATACCTTGTTTGTGTAGAATTGAATTTTATTTCATGTTTTTTTCCTAGAATGTTTATACAGGGCGGGAAAAAAATTATAGCCCCATTAATGAACCAATGTTATAGTAGGTGGCGCCACCTAGTGTCATCGGTAAAACTAATATCATTTTCATATTAAGCATACTAAATAATAGTAAGATACCAAATTTTACTTAAATCGGTTGAATAGTTTTCAATATATCCCTAAAAATAATATAAAAAAATATTAATGAATCACCCTGTAGAACAAAAACTAGCAACATTTTGCCTAAGCAATTTGAGCTCAAACGCTTTATTTTAATGTCAACTATCACCCATTAGCTAATGTCCAATTAATTATGGGACACCCTGTATATATTACAGGATCCAACTTGTAAATACAATGCATTTTAGAGACGGCTATTGCCGTATTCCCGTTCTCCTCCGCCAATCCTCCCGGTCCAAGGCATGATCCTCCTCCAAACTTCTCGATTCTATCGCTCTTCTAATTCCTTTATTACATGATCGTCGAGGTCTACCTCTTTTTCTTCTTCCAGAAAGCTCTCACTTGTGAAGTTTTTGGGGCCAACATTCGGGCCAACATTATCAAATGCGCCTAAAGCATTTTGAACCTTTTCTTTCTATTCTGTCTATAGTTTTATAGATTTGTTGGTCTTCCTTTCCTGCCTTGATGTTCTAGCACTTCTTCTCAAATGATCTATTTCAACATAACAAGAACTGATTTAACCATGGTTTGCTCTATTCTTTTTTTGTTTCTTTTGGAAATATTGCAATCCCACCATAAGGAGTTCAGACATCCTACATTTTACATCCCTGATTAATTCGGTGTTTAATTTCGGTTTCTCTCAAGCCGTTCTTATCAATGAGTGTACCTAAATATTCAAATTATTTCACTTGTTTGATTTCCACGTCCTCGTCTATCAACACTTCAAACCTGCTGCCTCAATACATAAATTAAACAGTAAGGGTGACAACTGCATCCTTGTTTTAGTCCCTAGTTTTATTTTATTGGCTCTGATAGTCTATTTAAGATTTTAGGTAAGTAGTGTTATCCCTATATACTTTTGTGATTATCCTAAAAGTAATGGACTACAATGTCGAGTTTGTTGTAAAGCTTACTACAATTTAAGTCTTGGAACTGTAGCATACGTCTTTTCTAGGTCGATGAAAGCCTAAGATGTACTTCGGTACCGACGCTATTCTTTTTTCTATTAATTGTTGGAGTATAAACAAGATATCAGTGCAAGATCAAAGATCAAAAATTCAAACGTCAATAAACTTATTTTAACCTTCAATTGAGGCTTATTTCCATTAAAATAGTAATTAGATCTTATCTCTGTCGTTCGCCCGGTTGGTGTTTCTCTTCTTCTATTTTTTAATGACTGCTCGGATGTAATTATGAACACTATTTCATCCCTCCGTACTTCCCATCATCTTCACGATCATCTCTCTTACAGTCACAGGGTTCATACCTATTTCTTTATACATTCTGATTCTCTTCACTGTACATCTATTACACTCCAGCATTATGTGAATAACAACGTCGGAATATTCGCAGTATAGGCATTTATCTGTATCTGCCTTTCTGAACCTATGAAGATACGCGCTAAAACAGACAATCTACCCAGTCCCTTAGGCTCGGGATCAGCATCTTGCTCCACTGGGCAACATCTTATTTTTTCTTGCCATTTTTTTCATTAATCTTTCCCTTTCTTCTTTTATTTATAGCTGTTATCAAATGCCCTCTTCTCTCATAGACACGTTTTTTTTTCTACTGCTAACACATGCAGAGAAACACAACCCCTGATAGTCCACAAGGCCGCCGAAAATACAGTCCTGTAGGCGCCTGTTACTCGCAACAGACTCGTTCTGTCTACTTTCATCTGAATCCGTCTGTCTCTTTAATTGTTTTATTGGTTGCCTAATTTAAAGCTTACCTGTAAAAAGAACAAACCTGGACTCACAATAATCAGACGTTACGTTCTTATCAGTGTATTATTTACTAACCTGAAATAAGGTTCAATAATTATTTCCGTTATTTTATTTTACCTGTTTACCCCTTTGAGGCATTCTGCACTTGCTGAACATACAGCAAGAAACGCTAGATGAAAAAAAAAAAAAACAAAAACAAATACATTTGATAATTAATATTTATCCAGCATTACATACCTTTAGCTGCTCTACTTAACAATTGGAATCCAGTGGACATACTTCCAGCACTTTCTCCTCCTACTGTTATTTGCTTGGGATCCCCTCCAAATTTATGAATGTGTTCGTGTACCCACTTAAGGGCCAAAAGTTGATCCTTAAGTCCCAAATTACCGGGTATACTGTCATCTAGTGTCGTTAAAAATCCTGGAAGAAGAAAAAATAAAGATTGGTAATATTTTTCACGCTATCAAAAAAGTAACAGGATTAAAAGATGCTTCCTTCATTTGTTGAGTACATTTTGATGTTTGAGAGTAAGTGGATTTATAAATCACTCTCAAGAATAAAATAATAAAAATGTTACAAAGGTGCAATTTAATGATAATACGCAGAAATTGAAATCGGGAGAGGAGTTAGGCAGGGATGTATTATGTCCCCATTACTTTTAAAGAAGCATTACTATCTCAAATTAAAGGAATAATAATTAATGAAAGATCTATTAACAACATAAGATATGCAGATGACACCGTGATTATGGCAAGCTCTACTGAACAACTCCAATTACTGCTAAACAAAACAAACAGTTTTTGTAAAAAATATGGACTAAAAATGAATATAAAAAAGACCAAATACACGATAATAACAAAGAAAACAAATATACCATTTGGGAAATGTACCAATAGAAAGGGTTGATAAATACAAATACTTAGGAACCTGGATTTCAGACAATAATGATCAAACAACCGAAATAAGAGCCAGGATAGAAATAGCAAGAAATGCGTTGTAAAACTGAAAACAATTCTCTGCAACAAAGACTTTAGATTAAACTAGAGTAAGAGCACTGAGATTCTACGTGTTTTCGATACGCAATATGGACTTGAAAGCTAGACATTGAAGCAAGAACACATAAATAAGTGACGTCATTTAAAATGTGGTGTTACTAGAGGATGCTTAGAATAGCATAGACACAAAAGAAAACTAAACGGAAGTATTGCGAGAAATGGGCAAAGAATGCGAAATAATAAACACAATAAAAATAAGAAGGTTGTAATATCTGGACACGTAATGAGGGGACAGCGATACGAACTGCTAAGGCTAATAATACAGGGAAAGATAAGAGGAGAAGGAGTATAGGAAGAAGGAGAGTGTCATGTTTGAAGAATTTAAGGGACTGGTTTAAATGCAGTTCTATAGAACTCTTCAGAGCAGCAGTAGATAAAGTAAAGATAGTGATGATGATATCCAACCTCCGATTGAAAGACGGCATTTAAAGAAGAAGAAACATAGTTTACATTTTTTTATTTGGCAATCTTTCAAATCTATTTCTTGAATGTTATTGTTCATTCAGCTTTTAATAATGACTGAAATTAAAACACTTACCAAATGCTCCCAGTCGATAGTTTATTGTTACTATTACTATATCGTAATCAATCAAATACTTCGGATCAAAAGAGTCCATTGAACCACTACCAACAAGAAAAGCTCCACCATGAATCCAAAAGTATATTGGTAATGATTTACCGGAACTGGGTTTCTACAAAACAAGTATTTTTATTATCATTTTCCTTTTTTAACAAAACGCTACCTAATAGATTTAATAATAAAATTGAGAATAAGGAGATATAATGCTAATCAATTGAGATCAAAGAAAAAATTAAGAAATATAATATACACGTTCATATACTGAGTGAGTTTTATATATGAAACGCTTCAAATATCACAGAAACAGCTTGCACGACTTATGTAAGGGTCTTTCATTATGGTAAACTGTGCTAAAATACCGGTCAGTGGGTAATGCCTGATAATCATCCCGATCGTGCGAAATCATTCAATCTGGCAACCTCTTATACTGTCAACTTGTCGCTACACTACTCTGTATTCATATTGCCGACGAGCGTTGAGTTGGCGCATACCATTGTCATAGCAATATTATTATCCTGTTTTCAGTGTTTTCGATCTTATTTTTGTGGTGAGCAATATAAGGTCTTAATTCATTTTTATTCACTTGTAGATCTTAAAGTAGATTACAATTGGTTATATTGATGTTAGCTGCCTATTCCTTTTTTAAAGATCAATAATTTAATACATGCTTACGATTTAAAAATTTTAAGAAAAAAAAATGTCAACAGGAGGCAATGTCAGTCAGTTGACCGGTATTACCCCCATGCTAACTTATATTAATTACTTATATTTCAATTTTTTTTTACGTAGATTTCACAGTACATAATTACAATACTTCAATATAGGCACATATATATTATATATATTTCAAACCTTATTCAGATGACAAGGAATCGAAAAAGAACGACTTGTAAAACAAAATAGAATTAACAGGATTTAGAAAAAGATATTTTAGCTTATCGAAATGGTGAAATGACTATGTAAAAAGCAGAAAAAGCATGTGCTATCCCTTTTTCGACATTGCAAGAAAGAATAAAAAATAAAAATCTTTAAGGTGCGTCATTAGGTAGAAAATCAGTATTTTCTGCCGAACAAGAAGCTGAAATAGCCACACAAATAAAGTATTTAGCTTCTATTTTTTATGGCGTAACAGCAAAAGAACTGAGAAAATTAGCATTTGAGTTTGCTGAAAGAAACAGTAAATATTAAACATAATTTTAACGTCTGCTTGGGATTAGCTGATGTCGAGTGGTTACGAAGTTTTCTTAGAAATTCAACAGTATTCATACCCATAGCAGAAGGCACGAGTCTAAACAGATCAACAGCTTTTAATAAAGAATAAGTGGACCTGTTTTTAAGCTATTAGAAAGTTTAATGACAAAATATCAATTTGGTCCAACACAAATGAGGAGGTGTCGATCAAAATCAATCATGTCCACCTTAAGAAGTTTTAGGGAAATCGCAAAAAACGTATTAGTAAATAACCTTACATGAAAAATCGGATAAATTAGCATATATCATTTTATTTATTGAAATTAACTGACTCTTAGTAAATATTTCAAATCTGAAGGTATAAATAAACCTGTAAATACATTTTAAAAAAAGGACATGTTCTTATTTGATTGGACTTCATGGACGTTGATAGAAGGGGTTGATAAAAAAACTCTTAGACTACTTAAAATATCTATTGTATTGTTACAAAAAATATCTTGAAAAATGGCTAACATTTACCAACGACACTTTCCACAAAATATAAATGTTTAAATGTGTAGTCCAATGTCAGGTTCTAGACAATCACAGGATTCGTCCACTTCGTCAGCATCAATTTCGTCGTCCTGGACTTCCACTATTATGGTCTTATACCAAGATAAAAAGTCATGTTTCTGCCAGTCATCACCATACATTTTCACAAGTAACGTCTCCACGTCCTTCTTCTTAGCTGCTTTCACTATATTGCTCAGTGGAAGTGACTCTACAGGAGTTGAGAACGACCTTGCAGAATGCCAGCCTTTTTTTGAGGCTTGTTGTAGGTTTCAAAATCACTTTCAAACCTAAAATTCTGTGCCGATTTCACTTTGATAACAGTAAGTTCTTGTCCATTGCGGTTGACAGCTTTCTCTTTCCTCACAAAAATCCTCTTCTTTTCAGATATCATTTCAATGTTTTTAAATCGTGTAGCCAAACTTTTAGCATCAATCAATCCCCAATCCTCTCCAAGTTTCCGTACTTCTCCAACAGAACTATATACATTGTAGTACTCTTCCTTTGTTGCAATGGTAGGCTGCTTCCTGAGTAACTTTTCAACCCTTCCGAACACCCGATCAGCGGGGAGGAAGCTATGCCCGCGAACAGGGTATGTTAGAACAATCTCCTCTAAAGCATTTTGCACTGATCCTAAGTAATACACTAATGTGTGAACAACGGCATTGTTTTTGTTTTGACCGGCACACCCATCACAGAACAGATTCAGTCTTGTTACATTTGAAAAATTAGCGGAGTTCAAGAAATTTATAAGTGCAGATGAAACTTCGGTCGCACCCCTTCCTGCAAGTTCTTCAGTCCATACGTAAAATATGGGGTTTTGTGCGTTTGATGCTACAATGCAAAAAGAGTAAAAACTTAATTGTCTTTTGTAGAACGCGTCTTGAATAGGAGTTTTGGGAAGTGCTTGAATTTGCTGGAGATCAAAACAGAAAGTAACCTCATTTTCTTTGTTTTCCTTTAAGAGCCCATAAAAAGCATTAGCTCTTAATCTGTGTATTCTTTTCTCCATCATAAATTGGTTGACCACTACCAAGTCTTTCACAGCTTTAGCCTTCTCAATTTTCAGCTGAAGATCTATTTTATTGCATGTACTGCAAACGTCAGAAGCTGGTGATGAAAATCCGATATTTAATTCATTGAAAACTCTCCTAAACATAGATTTCTTAACTTTAAGATTATCAAGTACAGAATCATTGTATATTAGCCACAACTTCTTAATGTTTAAGTCTGCACCAAGATAAATCCTTTTCGATTTTTTTCGATTATAGTGGCTTTCTTTTCCTCTTAAATTTCTCAAAAAAAGGCGGACTGATTCCTTGTTCGCAGCAGATTTGTGACTCTTCCTATCGCCACCCCTCTGATCCTTAACAGCCTTTCCCTCTTTCACCTTTTTAGAAATATTAGTCAATCTTGTTCCCTTCACCATGGTAATATGCATGAAAAGTTTCCTACACACAGGTATAACTTTACCGGTTGATGAAAGTATAGAATATTGTACACTAAAACTTTTAGCCTTTGATTTTTCAGAGGTAGGCCTAGGCCTTCGCCGCTTTATGTTACGTTGATTTATCCAACTGGCAATGGTGTTATCTTGCGTGTTTTTGTCAGGTATTTTGTAGAGGATATTTCGAACAAAAATAGCATCTATAGGCCTAACTAATGCACATTTCATACCTTTGTTCATGTGTTTACATGGAACAAACACACGACATCCCACTGGAGTACTGTATCGCTTAAGCTTGGCTCTAGTTTTTTTATCCACAGTCTTTTTATTTTTACGAGATCCTTCATTGGCATCGCCCACTCTCACTAAGTTTTCTTCATCCATGGAAAATTTCAATTTTATTTAATAAAAACTACTATAATAATATTAAAATTAAACCACAGTGCAATACAAACTCAATACTCGCTATCGACATAACCTAGAGGGAAAACACAGACAATGTGTTGACATGGTCAAATCACGTGACCAAATCGGGGCACTCCTATTAGCTGAATGGACATGTGGTGGTATGATTGAAACCAACTGTGGACATGATTTCATTTGATTTGGGAACCTAATATTGTGTATTCATTTTAAACAGGACATGATTTTTTTTAACCGAAACCGAAAACACCATAGAATAGGATTCACTCTTTATATTATGAAACAGCTGCTAACTCATTTTTTGATTTTTATGGACATGATTGATTTTGATTGACACCTCCTCAAATATACAATGCCGATGAGAAGGAAATTAGTACAGTTCAGGATACCGGAAAAAAAAAGGCCAGAAAAGGGTGGGCTTTGCAACCAGTGGAGAAAGGGGCATAAACATCAGAGTTATGTGTGCCATGAATGCCGCTGGGGGATACGTTCCACCCATATTTATTTTTTCCGCGAAAACGACTGACACCTCTTTTGGAAAAAGATGCACCTCCGGAGGCATTACATAAATGTTCAAATATTGGTTGGATTGATGAAGGTTTATTTTATGAATGGTTGCAACACTCCACAAATACCAAAACCCTAGTGAAACCTCACCAGTTCTTCTAATTACAGATAACCATTCCAGCCACATACCAATAAAAGTTTATGAATATTGCAAAGCAAATAATATTTCTATATATTCAGTATAGTCTTTGATATTGTTTTTTATGGTCTCTTAAAGCTAATATCGAAATGATTGTAATTTGTTCATGAAAACACATTTTATGCGATTTTATATCACGCATGGTGACAATACCGGTCAAAGATACTTTTTTATTTTTTGTCTCTGTTAAAGACAAAAATTTTTGATTTTTTAAATTAAATGTGTCTTGCAATAAGTTAAAACCCCAAATCGGCTGGTTAACGCCTTAAATTTGATTCACAGAGTTTTAATTTTTTTATATTAAATTTTCTTCTTAGGTGACCGCGATTTGCACATTTTACCTACGGTCTTAATATCTGAAAATCGAATGAACTTATTTATTTCAAATAAAACGATATTAGAAAGATATCCAAATCGACCAAATGCAACTGGTGATATTGTAAGAAAGTTGCTTAAAAACTGCGTAAGTTTGGCCAAAAAAGAGAAAAATTAATCAAAATTAGCCACTCGTGGACAATGACATAAACGAAATTAATGTGTTAAGCATCTTACGCTCTCTTAAAATACCTTTATTAGAGATTGTGAGAGAGATCTTACCTTGTCGACGAGAGCAATTCATTCATTCAAAAAAGTGCATTAGATTTCCAAAAAAATTGAAAATCTGACAACAATGTAAATACCACCATAATATTGGCTGCATCCAATGACGTATAATATATAGACTAAGCAGTCCTCCTATTCTCGCTATATAATCGGGTGTCCGAAAGATCTCCGCTCAAGGTTGAAGGTATGTTTACCAGAACAGCGGCGTGCTCATTTATATGTTAATGACAATAATTATTTTTTTAATTAAAATTAAATATTTATGATTTCTTTTTGTTCCCGTCTATAAGAGAAATAATTATTTTGATAAAATAGTATGGCATTTTACTAAAATAGTAAGTAAATAACTCTCAACAATTTAAAATAAAATTTGCTTGTCACATAAAATATGTAAACACACAAAATGGCGAAAATGTTTTCATACGTCCATGATGTTTTCAAACACAAGATCAACTTCGTGATGCTTCGTAAGAAATCATGAAATTCGTGCATCTTCGTATCAAAACAATAAACAATAACAAAGGTATTTATGTTGTGGACACTTTTTAAAGCGTTCACCGGGTCTATATATTATACGTCATTGGCTGCATCACAAGACCCTTACCACAGATTAACGGTGATTTTGTGCCCTTACAGACTTCCATACTTAAATTTTACTCTGTAGAGACAAAAAATGGCTTATTGTAAAAAATTTTTTTAATACGAAAAAATAAACTTACTACTGGTGTATACACATTCAGAACCAAGCAGTCCTCAGTTAGATCTGAGTCAGATTTCAAATAATTATTCATAAACGATGCTTGTGGACACATCTTCTTATTTTCGGTGGCGTTTAATACTCCTTCCCATGGACCACGAGGGTTTGAGGGCTGAAACCAAAAATATGTTATAATTTTATTTATCAAATGGTAATATTTATGAATTAATTTATTTGAATATTTAATAATTTAAACTCCGCCTCCGGTAAGTGCTGGGTGGATTGATAGCTCAGTAAATGCCGGTGCCGGTCCCTAACCCGGATAAAGGGAGGAGGGTTGAGGCGATGGGCTAGCACCTCATCCCTTGTCAAAACAAATAAATGCTAAAGATTTCGACCAAAAGCCTCGGAATACAAAGGATGGATCCAAACAAAGACGACTAATGCAACAGAAAAGGAACATGATATTGGCTACATGGAATGTACAAGGACTTAGATCCAAACAAGCTGAAGTATTCAAAGAATTAGCGGAAACAAAAATAGATATATGTTTTCTTACCGAGACGAAGAAAAAGGGAAAACGAAATAAAGAGATAGGAGAATATATACACATCTACAGTGGAGTAAGTAAAGATAACAGAGCTAAGAGAGGAGTCTCTATTGCCATTCGAAAAAAATCTTAAAAACAATATTAAATCGTGGACTAAAGTAAATAAACAACTGCTAATACTGGAAATAAAAAAGAATGGGCACAACATCGTAATTGTCGGAGTGTATGCCCCAAATGAAGATGCAGATCCAGAAAGTAAAGACGATTTCTACAACAAGATGAATGAAATACTCTCTGAAATTAAAAAAAACTGTGAAATCTTTATACTAGGAGATTTAAACGGCAGAGTAGGGAGAGAAGAAAATAACAGAGTCGTAGGAAGATATGGAGAACAAATAACCAATGACAACGGAATGCGTGTTGGAGATTTTTGTGAAACAATGTCTCTCGAAATTTTAAATGGATTTTTTTCGACATAGATACATCCACAACTTTGCTTGGATACCTACAACCTATTAGGAATGTGCGCTCGATAATCGACTAATCCAATGTCAAACTTCCCAGCTGCAAACAACTGACGTAAGGGTATACCGAGGATCAGAATGTGGATCCGACAATCGTTTAGTTATGGCTAACGTGCTAGTTAACTATTGCAAAAACAATAACACTCATGTACAGAATATAGAAAAGGGACAAGCAGTAACATCCCCTAAATATAACCTAAGAAGCTTAAAAGAAGAGTCAACCAAATTTCTTTATAAATTACGACTGGCCACAAAGCTACAAAATGTGGATCGAGAAAATATATCAGCGGAAGAATTATACCAGCAACTTAAAAAATGCATTCATGAGGCGGCAAGTGAAGCTTTGGGTTTTAAAGACAAACATAAAACAAAAAATCAAGACCTTTATTTTGAATGTGAAGAATTTTAAATTTGTCATTAAAAGAATGATTGTAATCTAAAGGTAAAGTGCGTAGGTAGAATCTGTTTTTCTATTATTGAAAGCCCTTTCATGTTCTGCTATTCGTTTATTAAAAGTTTTTAACCAGTTTGACCGATGTAAGTTTTTGGGCAGTCGCCACATTTAAGTTGTGTAAATGTTTTTTATTTTAGCTCTTTGTTTTTGATATATTTGCCTAGGTTCTTATTTGTTCAGAAAGCTGGTGTTAATTCTTTCTTTTTTATGAGTTTGGCTATTTTTATTGATATTTTGCCTGTATATGTAATCGAGTAGAAGGTACTGGGTTTTTTCTCTGGTGGTGAAGGTCAGCTACAATAATTTTATTAATTTCCAGTAAATTATGAAAATTTACAGCTTAAGAAAGAGAATTAAACAAGAATTAGCCCTCTACCATTTTTTTTTGGCAATCCTATAAGCATTCAAAGTTCAAGGTCATGGTAATAAACTAATTAACGTATCTCAGCAACAAACTAAATGATCTAGGCGTACTACGGCTCATTCGATTCGTAATTTTATAGGCTTGAATGTCGTATATTTAAAATAAAGTAAAAAAACAATTTTTTGCAATAACAAATAAATTAAATTAACGTATACCGGCTCAAATTTAAGGTCTTTAGAGTACTTTCATAATCTATACAGAAATTACCCATTACAACACTTACTTTAGGCAAAAAATGAAAATAACTCAAAAAATACACATTTTGCACCTATCTTCTTCTTCTTACGGTGCCTATCCATTCTGGATATTGGCGATCAACATGGCTATCCTAACTTTGCTTGCTGCTTTTCTGAATAGTCCCCGTTGTCGATGTATTAAACCACTTTCTCAGGTTTCGAAGCCAAGATATCCATATATGGCCAAGATATTCTAGTTTGCGCTCTTTGATGGTGTTAATAATCTCTCGGATTTCTTGCCTATTCTACGTGGGACCCTCAACATTATCACACGATCCACCCATGAAATTCTTAAGATACGTCTGTAACACCACATCTCGAATGCCTCGAGTTTTCTTAAGGAAGCTTCGAAAAGTGTCCTTTGTACCTATAAACGCTCATAAATAAACAATACCCAAAAATTTTTTGTGAATAAACTGGGGATTGCTCCTGAGGTTGCCCTCTATAACCTAGGCCACATTACATAAATTCCTGGATTAGAGAGTACTTCTTCCCCTACAGCCTGGGCTATTGTTGTTCTTTAGAACGCGTTCGTCACATAATATTGCTTACAAAAATATGCACCTCCTGAAAGGAAATTCATAAGCACGCCAAAAAGTTTTTGAAGATATTTTTTTTTCTACCTAAGACACTACCTAATTTACGTCGTAAAATTATTTTAAAATAAATCCCAAATTTTTTTTCTTTATGTTATAGTAGAACTTTTACGATCTTTTATTATCTTTTTGTTTGTTTGTGTATTTTAAATTGTAACAACTATGACAATGACCATGTTGTAGAGACACACTAAATCTAAATTTAAAAAAATATATCCATAATATTGCATATTATTGAAAGCCAAGTATTTTATCGATATCCGTGACTGTTTATAAATTGTAAACGTTTATTATTAATTATCTCCACAAGTTATCAATCTACTCGTGTCAAGTCAAATGTATCAGATCAATTAAAAAAACTAAAATGCATAATCAGAACATTCCTATCGAGCGATATCGTAAGTTCTTTCATATTGTATTTTAGTTTTCAAGGTTTAAAGTAAATCATTTTAGGATATCCTATAAAAATAATAATCTTTTTATCTTTATGCTTTTAGTTTACACATAACTGATAAACTGATATATATTTTTCAAATTTTAATATAAATTTTGTTTTTGTATTTGTAGGTCTCTTGCTGCTCTTGTTTCCTTAGGTAAATGGTAAGAAAGCTATACTTTCCGTATAAGAAAATATCATCTTAGATACTCGTACTTTTCTTCTTTTTCTAAATTCATGAAAGGTGAATACATCTAATCCCTGTGTACATATTTTATAAGCTCGTTGTGGATCCGTGTTTCTTTATTGAGAGGTCTCCATGTGTTGACCTAGAGCTGAAATTGAATCGTCTGCACAAGGTGTTTCATAAACTCGTTGTTGTTTATTTGTAATGTTGTCTTTGATTAATCGGTCAAGAGATGAAACTTTTTGTTGGGGGTAAATATTGTTTTTATTCCTCTTGATTTAAGAATTTTGTCGAATTTGTCAGTGACACTTTTGATGTAAGGAAGAAAAGTAGGAATAAAAGCTTTCGTATGATGAGAGTCTGAGTCTTTGGATTGAGATTGAGTGACAGATTGATGTCTGTGGATAGTCCCTCTTGATGTGATTTTTGCGGTAACCGTTTTGGATAAGGGCTTGTTTTAAAGAAGAGAGCTCAGCGTGTCTACTTGCACCATCGCAGAGTCGTAGTTATCTGGAGACAAGCGTATTAATCACTGAATGGTGTTGTAAAGTGAGTCATGAGAGTTGGCATGCAAGTAACAATTGGTATGTGTGGGTTTTCGATAAACAGAGTAATGAAAACCTTGGTATTGGTTTTTCTTTATGATAACGACAGGAAACGGTAGGGATGAATCAGTTTCCATCTCCATCGTGAACTGGATACTAGGATAGTGTACCATTTTAGGTGGTTTAAAAAGACACCAAAGCATCCCTGCCAGGGACCAAATGACGAATGTGTCGTCAACGTATTGTAGCCAATATGTAGTTTTGAGCATTGATGTGGATAATTTCTCGGATCTTGAAGTCTTCCATAAAGATATTGGCAATTACTGGAGATAGAGGGAAGCCCATTAGGGCACCATTTATTTGTATGTAGAATTTATTTTGCAAGATGAAATAGGTGTTGCATATACAATGTTTAATGACAGATAACGTGGTCTTGTTGGATACTGTATTTAGTTTTCAGAATGTTTAGAACTTCTTGTATAGGAATATTTGTAAAGAGTGAAACAATATCGAAACTTAGTAGAATGTCAGACGGTGATATAGGGTATTGTTTAAGAAATTCGATGAAATGAAAAGAGTTTTTGACGAAGGATGATGCAATTTTATCGAAGCTTTGTAGGATTTTGGCCAAATACTTGGTTGTGGTCGTGTAGGGCAGTTTTATACACTGATAATGGGACGTAGAGGAATATCGGGTTTGTGAATTTTGGGTATACCATATATAAGTGTGGCCAGAAGAGTAGAAAATATTGACAAACATCATAAGAAAAAGCTGAATCAATACACGGAAAAGATTTTGGACGAATATCAGGCAGAATTCAGAAGTAATAGGTCGACGACAGACCAAATATTTGCGTTAAAAGAAATCCAGGCTATCAACGACTCTTTTACGTAATATGTAATACTGGAAGGAATAATTGGAAAAAGTAAAATAAACACACAGGAAACAATTTTTAAAAATGGCCATCAATGTATAGCATTCGCAGATGATCTAACACCATAACAACAAGTAAGAAAGAGCTAAAAAAGTTAATGAGCAATATAATAAAAAAGCAAAAATTGTTGGTCTTCTCATAAATAAGGAAAAGACAAAATACGTGATAATGTCAGAAAAGAGATAAAGAAAAAGAAGACAATTTCACATTGGAGGTAGAAAATGAAGATGCATGCGCGTGTAAAAGAGTTTCAGAATTTACTTACGTGGGTGTAAAATAGATGAAAAGAATAGCAAAAACAAACAAAAGTATAGAACATTGCGTCCATTAATGAAATCCAAATATGTCTTAAGAAAAACAAAATAAGGATCTACAAATCAGTTATCAGGTCTACAGTACATATGCATGTGAAACATGCTTAAAAAATCAGAAATAGACCTTTTAGAAAGATGGAAGAGAAAAATACAACGAGACAATATATGGAGGCGTGAAAATAGATGGACAATGGAGAAAAAGAAATAGTAGGGAACTTAAAGAACCATATAATAACCAAAATAAACGACGTGCACAGAGAATATGATACTTAGGACACATCGAAAGAATGGAAAAGGCGAGAATGTCAAAAATGGTTTTATTACGTAAACCAATACAAAAAAGAAGAATCGGAAGACCCAAGAAGGAGATGGAAGACTGCGTAGATAAAGACTTAAATAAAAAGTAATATTGTAAACTGGAAAGAGCTTTGGACAGAAAACAATGGAAGGAAGTGTGAAGATTTCTATTAAGGGTTATAAGGAATATTAAGTGTAGTATTAAGTGTCTTAATAAAATAAATGTAAAATTGTATATATTATAGTAGTATATGATATAGCATTATATATAATATGTAATAGTTAGACTTCGGCAAATATGCATATTGCATATTTTGCATATTGTGCATATTTTATGCAAATATTTCATATATTTTGGCATATTTGTATAAAAGTTTGCATAAAGTGCATAAAAGATCAATTTTTATACTGTATTTGAAAATTTTTAAACATACCAATTTATTTCAATTCTTGTATAAAATTTTGTAGTCATTTTAATTAAGAAATGATCTAAGTAATGTAATCTCTACAGGTACAAAACAGTTACAATTTCAAAGAAGATCAATTTAAAGTAGCCCTCAACATTCTTAGAAAGTCTCGGTCACTGAGGCATTCAGTTATTGGATAAATCGCTAAGGGTTCGCTCATTTGCATTTTATGATCTAATCCCCAAATCTATCTACAATTTATTGTATCTTAACAGCAGGTATAACGCTAATAGTTTTGTTCCTAATTTAGTGGATTTCCAAAATCCTCCCAGTTTATTGAATTAGGTACCTAAACATTTCTAATTTGATGCTCAGATTTGTAAATCATTTTTGTTTTGATATTCAAAAGATGTAAACACTCATTGTGCATAACAAAAAGGAGGATTGTGATTTATTAAATGCCTAAAACAACCAGTGCTTCAGCTTGGATTAAACCTAATAAAGAGCTGTCCTATGGATATGGGAAAAAATCTACTGTTCAGTCTGTGCAAAATTGTAAGTATCTAATATTTACAACATGTGAGAACTGCTTCACACATTGCAAAAAAAGGAAAAATAGGAGGAAAACATCAAACTTCAATGGCTAAATGTTTCCAATCTACTTCAAAAAAATTAGATGAGCAAGAAACTTTAATGAAGATTTGTGTCGCGCATTAGTGTCCTGCAAACATAACCGCTTTTCAAAATTAGCAAATGTAAATTTTAGTTTGTTTCTAAATAAAATATTGCAAACTTAATGTTCCAAGTGATCGGTCCTCTAAGAAGAAATAATGTGAACGGGCTATACTCGTCGGTGTTAATTAATATTAAGGAAGAAATTGCAGATAATATATTTTACATATCTGTAGACGAAACCACTGATTCCTCAGGAAAGTATATTGCTCATTTATTGATTGGTGGTTCTTAAAGAAGATACCTTACTAAAATCTCATCTTATTTCATGCCAGCAACTTGAGAAAACAATGCTTTAACAATTTCGCTTTTATACAAGAAACATTAGCAACTTTTATTCTTCCGACAACTATTCCTTCTAATAAATTACTGCTTATTTTATCGGATGCTGCTCCTTATATGGTGAAAGCAGGACAAAATTTAAAAACAGAGTTGCAGAAGAAATACGAAAAAAGTTTCCTCTTGTAAATACCATGATATCCAGTGTCAAAAAAGTATTTCTTAAATCTCCTATATGAATTCAAATTTATAAAGAAATGCTACCTAACATTCCTCTTCCACCATAACCTATTTTAACGCGATAAGAAACATGGTTAGAAGCAGCTAATTTTTATGCAGATTATTTTGTTAAAATAAAAAACATAATTGATACGTTAACAGATGAAAGTTCCCAATCTCTTTTGGATTCTAAACAAACTTTTTAGAGTAACTTGCTTCAACAAGAACTTTCATTTATAAAATCAAATTTTAGTTTTGTTCAAAAAACAATTACTCAGATAGAATCACCAAATCTGTCATTGTTCGAAAGTACAGCATTAATAAAAGAATTTGCGTCATGTTGTCGGAACGTTAGAGGTAATATTGGAAAAGATATTTTAAAAAAATTTGAAGCTACTATGGAAAAAAATAAAGGTTACCATATTCTTTCTGAAGTAGTCAGTGTTCTAGCTGGAAATATTTCGGAAACAATTAATTTAGAACCAAATGTTTTGGTTAGTTTGAAAAATGCTCCCGTTACATCAGTTGATGTTGAACGAAGTTTTTCCATATATAAATATATGTACTCAGACAGAAGCCACAAGTTTTTGTTAAAAAATTTTGAACATCACTTGGTCATTTATTGTTACCACAATTCTAAATAAGTTTATTCATACTTAAAAATGATGTAGTTACTTAAAATAAATGTAAATCTTAATGAATAGTAGGAAATATTTAGTTATGTACACTTTTTTTTTTAAATAAAATTGTTACTATTTTACGATTTTTTTATTTATTTGTATGCATATTTGTAAAATATTTGCATATTTTCGGTAAACACGTGCATATTTATGCGCATATTTTTCTACATTTTTTATTTGCATATTTGCCGAAGTCTAGTAATAGTAATTGTAAGGAAAAATTAAATCTTTCAGCCCTAGGCCTTCAAGGACTGTTGAGCTTAATAAGTAATATATAAGTGTTCTGGAAGACTTTTCACGAGGAACTAAAGATGGTTTTATGTAAACACGAAGAGAGGTTTTATTTTTTATGGCTTTTGTTACCATCAACATTCTTTTTGTTCAACCCGAAAGACTGGTGAGTTTAATATTAATTTTAGAATAGTATTACGACAGTACGAGAATATTACGACATACCAGATGAAAATTTTCCCTCTGTATTTCTTTTTTGTTACGTTTATTGATCGATATTTTTCTATTCGATTTGAATTACTAATTAATAACAATTTTTACCTTAAATCTGTTACTTCCTGCTCTGGATTCTCCATAAGGAACATCTTGAAAAGCATAGAAATCGTTTCCATCGGAACTTTGAAGAATATGTCCACGGATTTTGCCCAAATTCTCCAATTCAACTATTAAATCATCTTCTTCGGACTGTGCTCCACTTACAGGGGATGAAAACACCTAGAAAAAAAGTATTTATAGAAAATAATATTTTTAACATATTTTTATTAAAAATTGCTCGTTTTGCTGAGGACAAAAGAGTTAGAATAAAGGTCTCTACTTGAAATAATTGTAGAGCAAGACGTAAAAGACAAACCGAAAAATTTGTTAAAGGGACATAGCCTGTCTAACTAAAACAAAAAAACTTAAGGGAACTAAAAATTTGGATAATTACACAATGATATATAGTAGATTAGATCAAAGGTGAAGAGCTTACTGCTTTGTAGCTGTAGCATAGACAAGAAAATGACACCTAGAGTTAAGATATACTCATGTAGACATAAACGAAGAGCAACAAGATTAAAATTTAGAACTAGAATTAGCAAATAAAATAAAACAGACCATATACAATTGCAAATAATAGTGTATCATCTGCATAAACTGAAGTTCAGTCTCGTACAATCGGCCAAGGTTTTCGAGTCGTAGTGTCTCCTAGTTTCTCCTAGTTTCTCCTAGTCTCCTAGTTTCATAGATTTCCATTATGATTCCATAAAAAGAAGCAAATTGTGGATAGCAATGTTAGAAATTAGGAAATATCAAGAAAATTAATTGAATTAACGCAAATGTGCGTGTCAGACTCATATGCGCAAGTAAAGATAGGAAGCAGAACATCGATGCCATTTGGTATAAATTCAGGAATTAGGCAGGGGGCTCCCTTATGATCGTTGCTGTTCAATTTTGCTTTATAGGGTAACAGGTAGAGTGATTGGCCACTTAAGGAATTGCCAATTGAATTAAAATTGTAAATTGGTATCTTTTAAAGTAAAATATTTTTGTAAGGGTTCTTTAATAATAACCAATCATTAGATTTTATAAAAACTCAAAACATCAAAAACTAAAAAAGTAGTTATTTTAATCAGAAATAATAATGTATATAAAAAATAAATACAAATTTAAAAACATACAGAACTACACAGTTATTTGCCATAGAAACATAGTTATTGGCATATAGAAATTGGCCATGCATAAAATTCCTAATTTTCTTATTTTTGTCCGTGCAGGTAAGGCACACAAAACTATTTAAACTTTCAATTTCTTGTTGTTTCTTTGCACAAGTGCTAATGTGGCCTCTAACACAAAATATTCATTTTATTTCAACTTTTGATTTAGATATATTATAGTAACAAGAATAACACAATCCTGTATACAAAATGTTATTTACAGGTGGGTTGGTGTCATCTGATTGTTTCACCGTTATATCTGAGAGAATTTGTATTTTTTCACGTTCTGGATATCCCTCAGTTTTAAAAAATAACTTTCTAAATAATAAAGTTCTTCTTTGCTGATTTCCAATTTTGTACATTTGATTTGGGATGTATTCTTCAAAGTTGATGAATTCATGTTGTTGCAGACATCAAAAAATATGTTATCAATTGTGGGCAGATTAACGTTTTGCTCTACAGAATCAGAAAATTGGTTCGGTGATTATTCTTCTTTTTTTTTTTGAGGACAACGACATCTGGTGTATATACTCTAACTTCACTTTTTAAAGTAGTGCTTTTAATTATATGACTAATAAGTGTGTCTGCTTTACTGTAACATTTTCTTTATTCTTCACAACAGTTTGGCATTTTTTGCTCCCGGAATTGAAGCTTGTTGCAATTTTTTTTATTACTTTCATCATGATTTCCCTGTTTTTTTTTATCTTTATTCTTTGCTTTTGCGTCAATTCGCTATTGTTTTCATTCTAATTTTATTTTTTCTTGTTCTGCTTTTTCTTCAATTTTACGCCTCTCTGCATTTTGACAATATGACAAAATGAGCACGAAAGGCAACCTTTTTTGTTTGCATTTTGTCCTTTCCTTCTGGGGTTTTTGGCCCAAAAAAAGAATTTGTTGATTGAGGTGTCAATATGATAATAAGTTGTCTTAATTAAATAAAGTCAGATTATTGGATGTCGATTAAATATCTTCTGTCATTATATCTTCTGTGATATCTTTTTATTATATGTAATATCCACGTTTTCTGGAAGTTAAATTGGAAAATCCGAAAGTAGATTTTCTTCTGTAATAACAGGAATATCTTGTAAGTTGCATATGATATGGGTTTCTGTGATGATAGAGGTATCTTGTATATCATTTGTGATTCCACCTGTCTCTGTAGTCTGAATCGTGGGTAGCTCTATGGTATTTTGAAAAAAATTAAATATATTAAAGAGCAATTTTAAATCTCCACTTAGTTCTCCTATTACTATTACTCTATTACTCCGTGGCGTTACAACCCTTCGTGGTTTTAGCCGACTCGACAACATGCCTCCACTGTTTCTGTCTTGAGCTACCTCCATCCAATTCTCCACGCCCATAGTGCTTAGGTCTCCTGCTATATTATCTCGCCACCGGAGACGAGGGCATCCACGTGTCTCCTTCCAGTTGGGATTTCCTCCCACACCAGTCTTACTGTTCGTTCGTCAGAATGTCTTCTGAGGTGTCCTGCCCATTGAAGTCTTCTGGACTTTATTTATTTTTATGATGTTGGCGTCTGGTAAAGTTCTTCAAGCTCTTTATTAGTTCTTATCCTATATTGTCCTGATGTCCTATACTTAGTTTTTCACAATTATCTAAACTTTAAAATTCTAATATTTTTGCGGCTCCAACTGTGTCTACAAAATATTGATATGTTATTGATTTTGTCATAGAAATCGTGTGATTAATACTTTTATGCGGGTCTTTGATCAATCCTAAACATTTGGAATAGTCTATTGCTTCAGGGTTCTGTAAATACAATACAAATGACTGTCTTTAGTACCATTGCAAAATTCTCTTTGGTGACTACTGAGTTCGGGTTTTTGCGTCTAAACTTTAATACTGCCCGGTTCGAATTTGCCTTTAATGGTTTAAATAATTTGTAACTTTGAACATAATTCACTGGTTTGAATGGTTAAGTGAGTTTTATGTCCATTAACGAATAAAATGACTGAAAAATTAGTGTTTTTCGCAACTATGTACTTATATAAGACATTTTCTATGTATTTATAAGTTTTTTGTTCTTCATCGATCCCGTGTCGCTACATCCTATGCCCCGTTCTCGTGAAACTGAATTTAAAATATTGCTAGGAATTCCTTTATAAGGGTAAATAATCATTGGTGCTATTATTTTTTCAGATGCTGCAAAAGTAAACATAACCGTCAAATTACTTTAGAGTGATGCTCTATTTTTGCTTCCCTTTACAGCCAACACTCGTTTATTTTTGGGACATAAGAGGAAGCAGGTTTTATCGCCATTTAAAATACGTGAAGGGTCTTGAAGAATATCAATGCCACCTTTACGATGCAAATATTCTTGAACACCGGTGAACCATTTTTTTTACATCTTTTTCAGACACAACTAAACTTGCTGCCGTTATTGCTTCTGGAGTTCTCTCACTTAAATCTGGTTGTCGCTTTAAAAAGGATCTATACCAACCTCTTCCGGGCCGATTGTCAGTATTGGACAAGGATTGGCACGTGGATTTGCGTCAAAAAAAACCTTTAACCGAGTCTTGTATATCTTCCACTCTTACTGGAAAACCTTTGTCTTGGCATGTTATGATCCAATGAATTTAAACGATTCTCTTCCTCCAAACAAAGAATATGATTGGACCAAGGTAGTATTTTACATTGAAATTTTCACTTGCTCTAAACTGCAATGTTTGCTCTTGGCACATTAAATTGTTCAGCGGCTTTTCTTTGGCTCATGCCATTTTCTATGGCCTAAAAAGCAGACTGAAGATCTTGTTCTTGTATATTGTTTGTGATTCGTTTTTATATTTCCGGATATTTGGCATTTTTTTATTCTACATAAAATAAAAATCATTTAATAGTAATAATATTATCTACAATAGAGACGTTTCAAATTTGATTCAATATGCCCACATTAGCACTTATTTTATAACAACTAAAACAATTGTAATTTTAGAAATACAAATTCGGATAAAATATATATTCTTATTACACATTACAGTTATTGGCCACCCTGTGGTTTAATGATTGTGCAATCGACCAACCACTAGTTGTTGCCTTAAAAAATAGGAAACAATGTTTGAAATATCTTATCTTGGACCAAACTAGGCTAAAAAAGTCTAAATTATAATAAAATATTTTAATTCGAAGTAGGTACAGTGCTTGGCCACTTAAATATACCGCCAAAAGGGAATAACTTAATTATTAAAGCCACTGATAATGTAAGATTTACCCCACTAAATCGCAATAAAACATTATTATACCCAGATACATAATACTATTAGCCAAGATAACCTCCCTCATGAATAGCCTTCCTTAACAAATTCTTTAAAAAAACTTTTAAAACTTGAGGCACCTGTTAAGCTTCAAACTACACACGTCTCGTTAATAAGTTAATATTAACTGAGAGAGATGATAGCTAGACTAAAATATATAGCAATGTTAGCAAATTTAAATGCAAATAAATCTATTTAGTTATAGTTACTGAAAATCTTAATATTTCGATTTCTGTGAAAGTGGCCAATCACTAGTGACCGGCCAACAACTGTACCCGTTACCCTAATATGCAATAAGTAAAATATCGTCTAAGCTGATAGTAGGATTTGCTGATTAATGATTAAAACTGTTACTAGCCTTTGCTGATGATATAGATGCAGTCACGCATTCTACAAGAGACGTGAGAGAGGTCTTTTCACAGATAGAGAAGGAAACAGGTAGTCTGCGTCTCCGAATAAATGAAGAAAAGACGAAATACATGGTAGTAACCAAAAATCCGAGACCAAGAGTTAGGCAGAACATCAGTATTAATGTAGTATTAATCACAACTTCGAAGTATAAAATAGTTTAAATGCCTGGGACGATAATCACAGCTGACAACTACGTAGAAAAAGAGGTCTCAGCAAGGATAGCTGCGAGAAATAGAGCATTATACCATATTTATATATATTATATATTATATTATGGCAGTGAAATATAAACTCTCAACCAGCGGAAAATCAGTAAGCTTTTAATATTTGGAAGAAAGGTTCTTTCTTTCAAATATTTGGCCCTCTAAGAGATGAATTCACATAGATTGGAGAAGACGCCACACTGCTGAATTGGTGACTCTGTATGGAACTAAAAACATAGTTAGATATATCAAGGCAAACCGAATCAGATGGACAGGTCACGTGGTACGATCAGAGGATGACAGAGTGTTAACAACAGTGTTTTTTGAAAGACCAGATGGTAGAAGATCAGTAGGCCGACCGAGAAAAAGATTAAAGGATACTGATGAAGCCCATTTTTCTAAAATTGGGACACAACAATGGAAAATAGAAGCACAAGATCGTAGAGGATGGAGGGCGATAGTGGATGCGGCGAAGACTCACACCGAATTGTAAAGCCAGTGAAGAAGAAGAAGAAGAAGTGTCTCCTAGTTGGCTGTAGTTAAATCCGAGAAAGACACTTCTTGTACTCAGCGACATAATAGGTAAGGTATCATAGATAGTTTGAATAAAAAATATCAATCTAACAATACAAAAATTAAAACCACAACTTGATCGATATTCTTGCTAGGGGCTTTTGACTCTTCAAGAAACAGGATTCTAGTTTGGATTAAGATGAGCCTCAATTTACCGAAAAAAGTTGGACGGAGAATACTGCAAGGGGTCATAAGAAGGACATCTTGCCAGTTTTAGTGGTTAATTTGATAGAAATGTACATACCCTAAAAAATAATGCACAGTTTAATTTGTTTGTTTTGAAATAAAATAAGAGTAAAATGTAATAAAATAAATTAATCAAAATAAAACTTACCCCTTTGTTTGCAACGTATAGTAACGAACAAAATATTACTAATCTTAAATGCATGATTCTTCGATTTGACGAATTCGGCCTGAGCGATATTCTTATATACGAAATTTCAAACTATGTTATCCTAATCACAATCATGATCATCATCACACTTAAATAAGTCAATTACTCAACTAATCAATCAAATACTTTAGATATGAATAAATATATTTCTACAAAGAATTTTTGAAAATTATTCGTGATCCTAGACTTTAGACCAGTAGTGAATATTTCATATGTTTCATGAATAACTATATTTTAAATCATAAATTCTCCAAGTTTGCAGCGTTGATAGATTTTTCGAGCCAACTCTTTTTCAATTTTATAATGCTATAGACCAGATTAACAGTACTAATCAATCCAGGAGATTCCGTTAGAACTGTATTCACATAGCCTGCAAATTATTTAAATTCCTCACGTATCTACAAACAAACATTTAACTACTTTCGATAAAATTAATACATCAATAATGTCTATAGAATAACTAGAACAATTTGAAAAATTCAACACAAATGATTATATTTATATAATATATACATAGACAGTGTGGAAACAACTTATGAAATAGAATTGTTTTTGTGTTTGTTGTAGTGTAGCGTTGGTAGGTACTTTCCACGATCCTGGTGAAAATAGACCCACTTCAGGGATAAGCGACATTGTTCGAACGCAAGCTTTAAGTTTTCACTATACCATACCTAAGACTTATGACTAGAGATTGGATTATATGCAAAATGCATGTGCATATAATATGCGAGCACATTTGTGGAAAATGCATGTGTCTATTCATATTTACTTGATTAAGAGGCATATTGCTTATATATTTGAAAAATATCGCATAAATAAAATGGTTTTCTATCATCATCAGTTGGCGCTAGAGCCCTTCGTGAGCCTTGGCCCGCTTCATAACATTCTTCCATCCTTGCCTATCTCTAGTGTCTGTCTTCTCCAGCCCCTCACTCCAATCTCCCTCAAATCTTCCTGTACATCGTCCTGATATCTGAGTTTAGGTCGCCCCCTTGTTCTTTTTCCGACCGGCCTGTTTAGCATATCACTCTCATCCCAACTACCTTAGGCGGTTTATTTTGATGGTGTTCATAATAACTGCATTACCAAAAGTCTATAGAGTTAAAAGTTATATCGCCTTCTCCATAGACCCTGGTCGTTTACTCCGCCATATATGGTCCTCAATACTTTTCTTTCAAAGACTCGTAGTAACTCTTCATCTCGGGTCGTCATTGCCCATGTTTCCGATCCGTATGTGAGCACTGTGCGTATTATAGTTTTATAAAGTTTGCACTTTGTTGCTATTGACATACTTATCGATATTAGTTGAGGGTCCAGGCCAAAATATCAGCGGTTAGCCACGCATATTCTATTTTTTTTATCTCGTTGGATGTGTTATTTTTGTAGTCTACCAGTGATCCTAAGTAGCAGAATTCTTCTACCATTTCTATCGTTTCGTGTTGGACCTCTAAATTATTTTGTTGAATTCTTGATATGGCCGTCGTATATTTAGTTGTCTGGATGTTAATCAGAAGTCCGATGTTTTCTGCGGCATTTTTGATACGTGTGTAAGCCTCCACCGCTTCATTTTGGGTTCTTCCAATTATGACGATTTCATCAGCGTATGCCATTATTTGTATACTATTATTTAAATATGTATAGAATGGTTTTATATACATATTTAAATAATAGTTTCTTGGAATTATTCATAGCAGGTACTAGGTAAGATAACTACGAAATAATTTTATTACAAATATCTACTAAATCTACAAGTTTTATTGTTTTGAAAAACTTATCTGGGAATTTATTTATTAGAAGAATATTGCCAACATTTAGGTAGGTATTATACAATAAATTTGTTTTTTATTTCTCTTTACCAGCTGCCAAAGCAACTTGTGATTTTGGATATTGTGCTTATAAAATAAAAATAATTTATTTTTTGAAAATATGCCGAAAATATCGAAACAAAAATCAAGTCTGTTGCGGAGTTAGGCAACAGTGGCAACAGTGAAATGAAGTTTATAGACAATGAAAGTGTTTTTTGTACTATTTGTAAATCAAAAGGTGAGTCAATCATATTTTAACAATTCAAAAATTTAATATAAAATCTTATTTTTGCAAGAAAATCGACATACCTATACTAAACATTTTAACAGTTTAAACTATTGGCGGTTAGTTTTAGTTTCAAGAAAAAAAAATATAAGTTATCTTAAAAATTTGAAGTCCATATTATTGCATTAGACACCTATTTACTAAACCGTTTTATTACAGATTCCATATGAACAAAAATTCCAAATTTCCCAACACCTGAAAACGGCTCTCCGCCAATATACAGGGTTTAAACAATTTAAAGAGTTTAAACAGGGTGCCAGAGAAAGTTAGACTCGAGTTTTCAAATGTAAATACTGTTACGATAATAAATGTTGTGGCGTATAAAACTGTAAATATTTTATGACTAATTCTTTTTTTTATTGATTCTCGTAATTTCTAGGTCAAAATCTACCTGACACACGAAGGGTTTCCCTTCGCTATAAGAGCTTTGTGGAACCGCACCGATACCAGTTTTTAGATAATTGCCGCTCTGTCTACGTCGAGAAGGGCATCGTATTTTCGACAACATTCTATTTACCAGCTGGTTTCGTATAAATAACGGAATGGTTTTCATTGAGGAGTTAGTGAAGAAAAGAAACTCGCAGACGTGGTTTAAAATGTACGAACGTAATAAATAGTTGTACAGTTATTTAATAAATTGATAATAAATTATCATGAGTTTTAATAAATTAGAACAAATACAATAAATTAGAACTATAAAAAATATAACAATACTTTAATTAACAATGTAAAGAAAGTATTTTTAAAAACACCATTGCGAGTAGAAGTATATAGGGAGATGCTTCTGGATATCCCTTTGCCACCGGAACCAGTATTGACTAGATGGGGGACGTGGTTGAATAGTGCCATATTCTTGCAAATAATTATATTGATATCAAAAATATTATATCAAATTTTGATCCTTCTTGTTCTATTGGTGTTCAGAAATGTCAAAATATTTTTAGTGAGAATTCTGTTCAGAATGAACACAGTTCCTATATAAAAGCAAATTTTGACATAATTGTAAACTCTATTATAAACCTAGAGATGTCAAAAATTATCTTTAAATGATAGTATTTGCATTGTTGATTCTGTCAAAGAAAGAATAGTAAACCTTTCAGGGACAATTGGAAAAAAAATTAAGGATACATTTAGTGAAATTTTAAACCGTAATGAAGGCTTTTCTTTATGTGCGGCAATACAAACGTATGTAAAAATGTGAGTTTGATTAACTACTTATGTTATTAACGTAGTGATCCTGCGATGGGATCTTGTACTATTAAAAAAACGGCTTTATTTAAATTTAAACACGTATTTCAAATACAGAAAAATATAAAAAGGATATTATTAACAACCAAAAATATTATTTGTATATGTTTATTTTAACAACTAACTACAGTATTTCTATTCTAAAATTTAATAACTTATATAGGGTGGATGTATGTAATGGTCCAATAGAGATTTAAAACTATAATAATTTCGGGGATTATCGTGAACTGTGAACTGCGTATTTAAATCTAAATACTTCACAGCATCGGGTTTTACTTCTGGCCAAATTACGTTTTGAAGTTCTTCATCCGACTCTGGAGTGGGATTCCTAAAACATACCAAAGCATATTATTATCTGGGTCAGGTATTTAGGGTCAGGTTCAGCAGTTACCTTGAGCTTACGCACTTGTGTTGTATTGCGTTTTATTACGGTTTTATATGTTTTTTAGAGGATTATTGATTCAAAATGCTGCCAAATTCACGTGGTGCATATTTATTACGATTAGCAAGGGAAAAAATAACAAGAAAACGGTAAGTTTTTTTGTTATTTACTAGCGCTTGAAAGTGAGGTTAGAATTATTTTAGAAACTGACGAGGAAGGTAACCACTCGGACACATTGGATTCGGAGAAAGATTTGTAGGTACCTTCAAGTTCAGAAGATATTGATTTTTCGTCTACTTCAGATGAAGATACTACTCTAAAAAATAAGGTGGGACAAATTGAAACCCATGCTGTTGTACATGAAAACAGATGTCTGGATAAAGGGCCGGATATTGGAAATATTTTGTTTGAAGACTCAATAGACAGTTAAGACAATCAAGTCACTAATGAGCAGCAATTGACGAACCCAGTTGGCAATCACCAATCAGACGAAGATACTACTACGCGAAAAAATGAAACTAGTGTTGTTGTTCACAAAAATCATATGTCTGATAAAAAAAATTTAACTAAAAATCCTTTGTAACAGGTATATATTTAAGGCCCAAACGGGCTAAGTTAAAAAGACATAACGTTTTCGGAAACCATGTTCCATCATCAGTGTCTAGGAGTACATGAATGTAGCCACCAAGATTAAGTATATGGGTAAAACCCGTTAACAGATGTTTAATTACATTTAGTTTTATAAAAATACGTTATAATAATTTAAGATTATAGAGTTACCGATGGATTAGGTAACATGGCGAAACCGGTACCATGGTAACATGGTACCGGTAATTTTTATACCAGCCTTGAATTGGCTAACCTTCTTTTAGATAACCGTACGCGTTTAAGGGCAAACCGTAGAGGAAACCCGTTTTAATTAAAAAGACGTTTAGATTAAAAAATTTAAAAAGGGTGAAATTTTTGCTAAAGGAAATGATAGGGAATTTGTATCATCAAGTGGCATGATAAGCGTGATGTACTGATTTTATCAACTAAGCATATTGACAATTCTAATATTATTGAAAGATTCACAGCCCCTATAAGTAAACCAGAAGCTAAAGTAGACTACAATGCTGGCAAAGCTTCAATCGATTTATCTGACTAGATGGTTAGTTATGATTCTGCTTTGCGGCGTTCACTGAAGTGGTATCGCAAGATCGCAATGGAAATCATACTGGGCACAACTATTGTAAATACGCATATAATATTCAAAGAACTATCTAGTACAAACATTACAATAGGCAAGTTTCGTGCGATTGTTGTCGCAAACGTACTAAAAGTGGGTTTAGAAGCTAATAGACATGCTGATGTCCCACGGCAACCAATTACAAGAAAAAGTATAAAAAAACCATACATAATTGAAAAAGGAAGGAGTGGCTGCTGTTGTAAGAAAATATTTTAGAGGATGCTACGAAACGAAAATTAGTGGAAGATACCCAAAACCAGAGTAAAAAAGGTTACCACGTACTGTACGGATTGCGAAGATCATCCTCATTTTTGCCTTTCCTGCTTCAATGCAAAACATTTAAAAAATTAATTTTTAACATTCTGTTTAAATTTAAGTGTTTCTTTTACTTGCTTTTACTTTTACTTTTTTATGGATCATAAGCGTGTTACGCAGATTATTTTAAATAAACATTTTTTTTATTAGAAAAATATGTCGCATCCACCAAAAGGTTATTAGTGACGGAGCAAAATATAAAAAACAAAGTTAAACACCTACAGATTGTACAAAATGTTTATGGATCTAAGATAATTCACTATATTGTTACAGGAACAGTTTTGACCTAGAGCCTGTAGTAGAGCGTTTGGGATCTTGTAGCGCTGTCTTTCTTGGTCATATTTACTAATAATTGTTAAAAAATGTTCGACTGTTAATCGGACGTTACAGTGATCACATCTATAGGTGGATTTTTCTTTGTGAAAAGGTAGGAGTACGTTAATCTGGTATGTCCTAGGCGTAAACGCGCAACCGCAATTTGTTCTCGTCCATTGAGGACGATGGAAACCACTGTGACACATTATTTTGATTTTATTTAGATTGGAATTAGTTTGAGACCACTCATTTTGCCACAAACACCACACTTTATTTTTAAAATAAGCTTCTAAGTCACTGGAAACACACTTGTCTATCGGCTTTGACAAATCACTTAAAATTGCCTCTCGTGCAGTCCTGTCAGCTTCTTCATTTCCTGTTATTTCGACGTGTGAGGGAACCCATAAAAATTGGACGCTTCTTCCATGTTCATAAGAAATAATAATATCTGGAGAATATTTAGATAAAAGAAGCTGTAGCATAGGAAGACGATGAAAAAATCTATCAATGTTCCATTGAAGTATCGAGTTGAATGTTGTTAACAGATTCGGCGTTAGATGATACTGAACAATTATGTACAGAAGAGTCACTATCTAAGTCAGAAATCTCTTTCTCTAAATGGTTGTGTAGTTTCTTTTGAAGTTTTGTAAACTTGCTTTTTGTAGATCTATCATTTGCATACTGATAGCTGCTTTGTAAAAGATGGAGTAAACCGTCCATATCAGTTGTAAATTCTTTGACGATGCTAATAGTGTCGGAGGAGCCTTGGACATTATCAATCAGTAAGGACAATTGGTGGTAATTTAAAACGAATGGTGGGGTATGATTGTCAATGAAATTTTCAAGAGTTTCCGTGTAGATGGGACTTTAGATAGAGCGGTTTTTTTGGTTTAGAGGGTTTTGGTTTTGCAAACAGATTTTCTGATGAAATTACTGAGTCTGAAGGAGGCGTGACGATCTCACCAATACTGCGTTTTATGGAAGAACTTGCGTTTTCGTAATTGCTATTAGAGTTTTCACTTGATGCTGTGGCTTTATTACATTTGGAAGTACTGGAGCAAACTCATTGGTAGTGACAGAACTCGAGCTTGAAGTTTTATTTGTAAGATTGGTTGAAATGGTTGTTTCAGAAAATTGTCTTGATGTATCAGTTTTATTAGAATTTTCTGCAGTTGTATCTAATGAAAAAGGAGCTGATAGATTGGAGGATATTGCTTCCGAAGTTTGTGAAAACGGTATTGCTACTGAATGAGGTTGATTGAAAGTGTTGTTATGAGTAGGAGCGTTAGTAATTTCTTGTCATGGAGATTTGTAGGTATAGGTGATATGCCTGGCTTTGATAATGGATAACTTGATGACTGCTGGGTGTTTGGTACCTTGTGTAGTATACTTGTTGAAGCTGTTTGATTTGGTACTTCATTGTTTGACTCAATATGAGTTGATTCCGTTACTGAACTGTTATTGCATTGGGATGATATGTGTCCTGTATTTTTGCAAATAAAGCAGGTAAGTGTACCTTGTGACAAAAATATGCGGTAAGGTGTTTGATCGAAATTTATTAGAATAGAATCTGGAATTGGTGACGTTATAGGGCTTATATAAACTTGCCTCCGAAAGCTCAATATGTGACTATATTCGGGGAGAGTCGAGCTAATTTTCAGAAATGATATTGGGAAAATAAGCTTTAAACCGATATTCTGTAATTCTTCAACTAATACTTGATGAGGAATTGACGGGCAGACTCCAGACAAGACTAGTCTTTCTGCTGGAGAGACAAGTCTTCGTGCTGTTACAACTTCGCCGAGTACTTCTATAGAGCCATGTTGTGTCATGAAGTTATCTACTACGGTTTTGTTTGCCAAATACATGCAGATTCTATTATGAGATAATCTAGATGAAAAAATAATATTTTTTGGGTTGATGATTGTGCCCAAAGGAATGAGATAATCCTGCAGTTTAGCATTATCGATGCAACTAAATACAATTGCTTGGGTCTTACTCGGAAAAGAGTGTGAAGCGGCTGATGCATAACTGTTTGTGATATTCGAACGTTGATTTACTGGACTGGTTAGATCGGAAGGTGTGTTTACATTCTGTGAAGTCATTTTAAGCTGTGGCGGCGAAGGCCTTACTCCGACTTGGTAAGTGAAAAACTAACCGCATGCTACTATAAGGTACTTATAACAGCTAACCTCACAAAATGATTGTACGGTAGTATATTTATTATTGACGTTTTCTTTTCACACTAATAAAATAATAATTACGTATAGATAACTTACGTAGTAGTATCTAGTAGATAAACACTTTAATTTTAAAAAACTATTTAATAAAACCACTTGTTTTTATTAAAAACTAGGAGTACGATATCAGTACAACTTAGCCATACTTTGCCAGGGCCGGTATCCTTTAAATAAACATTGATTTATTATGTTTTGCCTGATTTCCAGTAATATTGTAAAATTATTAATTTAATATGGAAACTCACATATTCGTACACGCTAAGCAGTCACATTTCATGTGCATTTTAAATGGAAGCGGCGATCAGAATAGTGTTTCTGCTAGATTTATTGTCAAATGACGCAGCGCCCTATATGACCGCCATGGCGCGTTAGGATAGTCGCACAAGCGGCTTATTTGACCGCTACGACAGTGAACTGTCAAGTTTCAGAATTTACTCATAGTAGATATATTCTTGGACTTGATCTATCTCATTGCCATTTATAGTTATACGTCTAGAGTCGTCGTGATTTAAGTAGTTTACCTCGGCATACTTCTACTTTTTTAAGTAGTTTTTTTTAATGATACTTACTGGTATTTAATAAAATTAGTCCATAATTTTAGAAAAGGTTTTCGAAGGGATTCAGTACTTGGACCAAGAGGAAGTCCACCCCAAAAGTACCATACATCTGCTCCATGCGGCACTCCTTAAAAGTAATATTAATGAAATATCAGAAAATGTTATCGAGCATTTTGGTTTTTAAATACAAGACTACAAGTGAGAATCACTGCTCTGTTAATTAATTAATTTGACCATATAGATGTTTTCCCTTTATTATCGTACATTTATTTTCGTAATATTAATATAAGGACCTTTAATAATGTAATTTTCTTCGTTAACCGCGTTAACAAAGGTCTAAAGGTATTTAAAGCTATCTGGAAGAGCAAGTGCTAGGCCAAACATCTGGTAAAAGGCCTCTTAGGGACGAAGAAACTTGTTGGTGAAACAAAGAAGTGCAACAAAAGGTTAGCGACAATATAGAGGTTAGATAGACACATGGGAGGTCTAAAAGAGACGAAGATGAGGCAGTAAATACTGCTTAGTAAGCATATGCATACTGAGCTACTGCTAAGGAAAGATCGTCTGCAAAACTGTATCAAGAGTTGGAAACACACGAGGGGATATAAGATATTACGGATGACTTAAGCAAGGGACAAGTTATTAAAGGACCCACGTGCGGTAATTAAGAGTGCGAGTGGAAAAGGGTTATGATCGGATGTTGAAATAAAGCAAAGATGTTGAAATTAAGTACCTAGGGATTAGACTGTCCAGTTATGGAGAAATTGAAAAAGAAAGTAAGCGATAATATACAAAAAGCAAATAGATTATCAGGATGCCTTATAATAGCGTAACGTGACAATAGCTATAAGATGAAATCAAGAATCTATAATCCGTAAGGCCAGTAATGGACCAATAATGGCATATGTATTAGAAACAAGACCAGTAACAGTCAAAACACAGATAGTGTTGGAAATAGCAGAAATGAGAATTCTCGGCTCACAGGAAACACGTTAGTAGGCCGAATAAGTAGTGACGAGATTATGAAAAAAATGTAATTTACAGAGTACTTGTATTAAACGAGTGGACACTTAATAGAAAAAAAGAGTGGAACCACCATAACAAAAGAATGGTGGATACAAAGTCGTTCAAATAAAAAGGGACAAATAATCAAGTGGCAGAAGCATCGGCCGACCACTCAAGACATAGAGTGACTATGTTCCATAGAGGCATTAACCTGCCAATGAACAAGTCAAAAAGAAAAAGCAGAAACTGTTAGAGGTTTAAAATACCGTAATACTACAATGTCCATAGAGATATAGATCCGAATACTAATTTTCTGACATATTTGGTGCAAAAGGTTCTATTTTTGTACTAGTGTTGCCCAAAATTGGTCTTGGTCTTGCAGTCTTGGTCTTGTCCTTGCGTTTTCGCGAGACCAAGAGCAAGACCGCCTCATTTTAGCAAGACCAAGACCTAGACTGACCGTGCAAGATTTCAGCAAGAACAAGACTAAGCCTGCTAAACACTTGCGTCTTGCAGTTAGGACTGAGTGTCGTTTTAGGAAGTAAAGTCGTTCGGGTATATGCTTAAAGACTCTATGAGACGCAAAAATATGTAATAAAAATTTCGAACAATACCATAAACATACATACCGAATCAAAATATTCATTAAAAGAACACATTTGACATGTGCTCATAGATCATAATTACAATGTAAAAATAAAATATTTTGTACATTCTGTCCCAGTAGACGACTTCTTCGTTCTGAAATTATGTCCAAATTTTGAGAATAGCCGCCCTCTATCTAATCATAAAATACTCTTCTTGAATTGCAACGCCGACAGAGATATATTTCAAAATTTTTCAAAAATATGTCACCGTAGCTAATAAAAATATAATACTGATTGTTAAGGACACCCACTTAATAATTCAATTTTTTTCTCATTATAATTTAGTTAGGAGGAATCTAAATAAACAAATCTTATCGGCCAAAAAGACTAAACCTTGTTTCTGCTGAATTTGCGATGAGATCATTCGGTTAAACAAAATTTGCTGAAAGAGCGCGACTAATATTTAAAATGTAACGAGACAAATTAATAACAGATATTGTCGCCTACCGTGTAAACAAAGTACCGAAATATTTAAAATAACGAAGTCACGATATATAATTCTTGGTTTATTATTCGTTATTTAGGGTATTGGATACTAACGTACACAAAGTAACTGGTAGTAGTTACTTTTTCGACATCACTAAACTTTATTCCCAATTAAGCTTTCCTTTGAGTCTAATGTAATAATTGTTTTGCATCTCATCCTTGTTATTTCCGGAGTGACAAGTTTACAATTTGACATGATGGACAAAAATTCAGATAGTTCTAGTCGGAGTAGTGAAAGTTGGAGTTATAGATCTAAAAGACCTAAAAGCAAATTTGATGAGTTTTTCGAAATAATTCATGCATACTAAATTGCTTTGTGTAAATTGTGCCTACATAGAAAGGTTAAAATGAAAATGAAAAACAGAAATACGTCAGGTTTAAGGAAGCATCTAATATCTTTTCACAAAAAGGAATTACAAATATTTCTTCCTAAAAAACCAAAACTCGGTGGAGATCTCACAAGCTTTGTAATAACCACTGGAAGAAGTGGACATGTAAAAAAATATACTTACTACATTATTACCAATTACATATATTATGTACATACTACTTTATTTTGGTAAATTAATGTATTTATTAAGTAGGTATCTGCTTATTTAAAATAACTTCTTTTGATTATCATTGCTTTTTTACCTATTCTTTATTTTTTCAATTTAGATTTTTATATAAAAGTAGAGCTAAGATTGTTAACAACATTTATTTTGCTTAAATAAGTAAATTATAGTTTGTTATCTTATCACCTAAAGAATATGTGCCCTTGAAACCCGTGTGTGGACTTTTTGCCACATAACAATCTTTTTTAAGATGATTTCAATTTCATATATAGTGGGGGGTCCATCAATTCCTTTCTGGACAGATAATGTTCTTTAAAATACAGTCAAGTTTATGTCATTAATTTGGATTTTTTGTTTTAACCATGATTTAGCACATGTAAGCTTATTAAATGCAAACGTTTATATAGAAACAGATTGACTTCCGTGGGGCATAGTAGATAGCTAAGTTAGTTAGAGCATAGGCACGATCGCTTAAATCGTGGCTTCAAACCCAACCCGGTGTCAGTTGCTTAAGAGATTTATTAATTTGGTTGGTCTTTATTATGGTTATGTTAATTCAAGCTTAAAATGTACTTACACTGTTACGTTGTTCTAAGATCTAAAGTAACGTTTGATAAATAGCAATAGACTAATGGGTAACTGTAAGACTTGCAAGACTCTTGCTGCAAGACCAAAACCAAGACCTAGACCGGGAATGCAATACCCAGACCAAGACCAAGACCAGGTGTATTGGTGTAAGACCAAGACTGTCTAAGTCTCGTCTTGTTCTTACATTTGGGCAACACTAATTTGTACTAAGCTAAATTTAAACCAAGTAAAATCACCAAATTAATCTAATTAATAAAATTTAATTTACTTAAATAGCCATGCTTACCTATCTCCGTACTGTTTTCTGGTAACCATGAGAGCTGATACAGGTAGACTGGTACATATCGAGAGGCACTTTCAGCTTGGCGTATTGATGATCGAGCAAAAGCTTCATCAGTAGTGTACTAAAATTAAATAAATCAGATGATGAAATGGTTGCCGATGTGAGTTCATCTAAATGATGTTGAAAGAAAGTCTCTACAAAAAACTATTAAAAGTTTAGTAAGTCTTAAATGATGTTATATTTAAACTAGGGATTACAGTATAAGAGACATATCAATCTATAGTTGTACTTAGTTTAGCCAGCATAAAATGTTTAAAGCAAAAAAAAAATTTGTTAAAAAAAGTACTGTCTTTATTAGAAATTGAATTCATTACGAATTTTGACTATGATGAATGGCATGTGGAATGCAATTTTATTTTCTCTTGCCGAGTAATTTATCAAGCTGCTTGCTTTGCAAGTTTTAGAAAGCACAGTGTAAAAATTTTAATTCATTTCGCCATGTAGAAATCATATGATTTCTATTTTTGTTATTAGATGGCGTAGTTACGTCCATATATAGTTATTTTTATAACTATTGTTTACGACGGGAATAGATTTTGTTTCGATCCAGAGTAGTGGCTATACTGCTCCGAGGAGACCTAGAGAGGTCGAAATACATATAAGCGGCTTGCCGCTGCTCTATATCAAAACAAAAATCTTGTACCGTCTTTATATTATATTTTATAAAATTTGTTTAATTTATTAATGTTTGTATTTTGAGAACGATTTCCGAAGTGGAAATTGAAACGTCAATAAACTTGCCACAAGCAAATAGCTTCAGAACAATATTAAGACTTTTGTTCGTGTGATCATTTACTTGCTTTCACATATTGCCTTATCCAAGTATAAGGAAAACTTCTTACCTTTACAAATGCATTTCTATCTTCTACAAAAGAAGAAAAGTTATATATCTCTTTTAAACCATTGCCAACTGTCTCTCTGTCTTCGTCGGCAACATTAAGGGATTCAGCTACAAGATTTGATGGACTTTCATCAAGTGATTTGGCTCTTTCTTCAATGGTTTCATTCCCTGCTTCTACGAAAAAAAGGCACCTTTAATTGAAAGATGGTTCGAAGCAGAGATGGAATGGTATTTTCTATTTATAATCTGGACTGTTTGACATTGCCTCTTTAATTTACATACATTTTTCATAAACCAAATAATTCTGTTTTATGAGAATTAATTGAATGAGTTAAATTGCAAATGCTAGTATTTGTGTTGAAAATTAGTAACATTACTAAAAATTTTAGCAATTTTAAAAAAAGTTTGTTACTACCATGTGTAAAAAGATTATACTTACGATTAAGAAAACCTAAAGCTTCTTCGGAATTTATGCCAATAAGAAGAGGCACTAAATTAAAATGGCCATCCAGTACAGCACCATGCATGGGTTCGGTAACAAAAGCATCGTCGTTGTTTTCATCCTCCAGAACTGGCTTATAAACTAAAGCATCCATAAATCCTACATTGCCGCCAGGTGAAAACTAAAAGAAAATAAATTGATCGTATTTGAAATGTATAACTGTAATATCGAATAGGTTTAGATTCCAAAATATAATTTTACCGAACTCTTTGTAGATAAAAATATTTTGTCTCTTTTATAAGAGAATTCGAAGGTACTTAGACATATTAATAATTGAACTGCCATTAATCTTCTTTTGAGTCAATATAAAACAGATATATTTTAAATACCCATCCCTTACATTAACCTCAGTTTGACTGTTTTTAATAAAGAAGATGCGAACCATAGCAATATACTATAGTTTATTTTTATGAACGAGAGAGTAATTAGCATAATTTTAACTGGTATCTCCGACCACTCCATGGGCGTGCTCAAGATTAATTGAAAAATTACTTTGAATAATTGTAAAAAATAAATGAATTATTTCAGTGTTATAAAGTGTTATGTGTATGTAAACAAAAGTGACCTCTTTTATCACACACTATATTAGAACTGACTGGCCTACATTAAAAAGGGTTTTAAAAAATTCACATTTTCTTTAATTTTTAAAAATTACAAAAGAGAAAAAGAGGAGTTTTTAAAACCGTCTAAGGTATGTTAAATGGATGAATAAAAATATTAATATAAAACTTACAGCTACTTGTTACAAATCCAAATCAGATTCAGAAGATGAACTTTCAGAACCAAGATTTATAATAACTGGCTCGATCATTTTATCAGTAATATTGTCCAGCTTCCACATTTTTTCCTCTTCTTTAATAGTGTGATTTACTGCCCTTTCCCAGTTTTCAGCTTTTACATTATTTACGGCCTCCAAAACAACTGTTTAACATCATGAATTTTAAAAGTGGTATTTTTTCTTGAAACTTCACTCTTTATCTGTGCCCATACCAGTTCAATCGGGTTTAATTCACAATGATATGGTGGGGATCTAAGTACTGTCATTCCACGATTTTTGGCAATTTCATCAATTTCGTATTTTTTAAATTTTTCTTTATGAAGGGCACACAACGAATAAAGTTCCTTTCTTATAGATCCGGGATGGTACGTAATATTTTTTGAACTCAGCCAATTCTGCAAGTCTTTTTTTAACCACTTGGTTGTGGGCAGTTCTTCTATAAGTCTGGAGTGATAACTTGCATTATCCATTACTATTACACAGTTCTTAGGAAGAAGATCTATCATTTGTTCGAACCATTCTTGAAAGACATCAGCGTTCATGTCTTCATGGTAGTCACCGGTACGAGTTGATTCAAAAGTTAATAAACCACCTTCAACAAAACCGTCTGAACTGCCAATGTGTACTATTATCAGCCTGCGTCCCTTTCCTGATGGTGAATTTAAACCAGTAGATAAGTTATTTACAAAAGCGTGCCTTTGACTTGTAACAGTTTCATCCTGCCAAAATTTATTTAGTGTATGACCCTCGTTGATCCATGTTTCATCAAGATAAAATATTTTTCTTTTTTGGTTTCTCATTTCCTTTATGGTTCTTAGAAAATGTCTTCTCCATATGACAATATCGCTTCTTTCTAATAAAATAGACTTTCTGGGATTCTTTTTCCAGCGGAAGCCTATTTCTTTAAAAGTTTCCATAACGTACTTCGACTCATTTCTGGTAATCCTTATCAGCTCGAACTGAGACAAAAACTTTATCCAATGTTGGAAATTCTTGTCTAAAGAAGAATTCATGCACTTTCCGTCGAAGTCCTTTTTTAAAATGATATTCTATTTGAAATTTTGGTTTCCCTGGAGCATTACGTGGCATTTGAAAACTACCACATTTCTCTTCTTTAATAACTCTGTAAATCGTAGATTTCCCAACACCAAGTGTACTGCTAACTAACTCAACGGTCTCATCAACACTTTCACATAAACGTTTGTCTGTAAATGATTTAAAACAATTAAATATTAATGTTTTTTCATTAACTGTTAAAGGACCAATTTTTCGGCGTTTACACGGCACTTCCAAATTTTCCATAACATTAGTATACACAATAAACTGCACCTTGCAACAGAAGTACCTACTTTTAGTGAACTGTTAAGAATTTTGAATACGCCACTTGGACCTTCCTACAAAATGGAAAAAACCCACTATCACATTTTCTGTGGAATAAGTTTAGAAGGTAATTATCTAGTCAATTACTGTCGTAGATTCCTGGAATTAAAGAATTAAATGTTTGATTGTTGAAACCCTTACTTCGTGGAATGCACTCATTTCAGATAAAATAAAACGTTTTATTTTATCTAAAGAATTAAACTTTATTTTGCAAATAGGTAGGTACTTATTAAACTTTTATTGGTTATATATAACCAATAAAATAAACATCTTACATTTCTTGCAAATTCATTAGTACCTGTTAACCTCCATCACTCCGACACTGGCAACCTTATTTAGGGATTAGTAACCCTCACAACTATTGTATTCTATTCTGCTCCAACCTTTATACCTGGTGGTCATACTCAATTTAAAATTGTTTTCCTATATACTTCTGTAAACTTGTTGACAAATATCTGTTTTTCATTGAGTCACCCGTATCAACAGTTTAGAGATTTGCATACATAATATATTGTTTTATTACTCTCTCTATACATAAAAATACACTATACTTCAGTCAGTATATTTTTATAGTAAAGCAATAGTTATTACAACTCATTAAGATCCATTCAGACAATTCAACTGTATTAAAAATTTCCAAATGATTCCTTTACGAGAGAATTGTTTGGAGACTACTTATCCCATCGTATATATGGATTAAAGGAAACGAAGAAGTAGATTTCTGTGCTAGAGATGCACAATACACATAACACACTCATATTTATTTGACAGAAAGAATCAACCGATATGTGATAGATGTAATAACTCTCAATATAAAACGTTTTTAAACTGTCCAAAATTTATTCAAGAAAAAATGTGTGAATTGGGCATAAAATATAAAAACAGCAAAGTTACCGTACTAGTGCAGAATTGAATTAATATGGACAAAAAAAAACTGATTTGCTTGAATTATACAATAGAATAGAAGCATGCTTTATTGTCACTGAAAATTGTACAACTTTATCGACAAAGCTTAAAAAAGTTCAAAAAAAAATAATATTAACAATAACAATTAAAATTTACTAAAATAACATAAATCGTCAATATCACAGAATAAAACCTAATAAAATATACAATGCACTGCAAAATTCCACTTAATTGCAAATTGCATAATAAAATCTTACGAACTAGTTTAGGAATAAGTTTAAGCTGCTCCATGTGATACCCAAATATATATAAAAATACTTTGTTGCTTGTACCTTAACGTACTGTACTTCCTTAATTATTCATTAAGAAACTGTTCCACTGAATAATAAGGTCTTTTAGATAGAAAGCTTTTGTCAATTTACGGATTTAAGGAAAGAATTTGTAGATTTAAGTTAAAAAGTGAGATGGTTGTATGATTTTTTTTGCCGAATATAATACATATTTCTTTACTAACTCAGCGGAACGGAATGTGAAAATATACATCAAAGCTTGAATTTCTGGTGGAGTAGTCATGACTAGGTCTTGCTGGAAAAACATGTAGGTGTTTACGAATTAAGCAAACAGTTTCTAGAATATATAGAGAGAGAAGAGTTAAAATTCCGTGATTTTTGAAGTAGCTTTTGCAATGTGTTATTTTACTGAAGCCAAAAAGATACCGTATTGCTCTTTTTTGTAATTTAAAAATAACATCAGATTGGGCAGCTGTACTAGAACCCCAAAAAGGAAGGCCATATCTAAGATGAGACTCCAACAAAGAAAAGTATGTTATTTTGGAAGATGCTAAATTCATTTCCTTCTAAACAGATCTTATTGCATAACAGGCTGAGGCTAGTTTTTTACTTAACAAATCGATATGGAGGGACTATTTAAGGTTGCTGTCTATAAAAATACCAAGAAATTTTTTTAGTATCAATTATAGTGATCTGGCTCTAATTAAGAAAACACTGATTTACCAAGAATCTGCACGATGTAGAAAAAAAGTTTCAAATAAGAAATGAAGCTGAGATAATGTTAAACAAAATATTATTGTTTGGTGTAGCATGAACCGTTCTCTCAGAAACAACGCTTCAAGCGACCGGCGATTTTAACTGCCAGTTACGCGCGCGTAATCAATTTTTTATATAAAATTTGTATTAACTCGAGAGTACAAATTCGATATCTTTTTATTTAGAATCTCTTATCGACAAAAACTAAAATGGGTTTTAAATGTTAAGAGACTAGCTTTCGTATGCAATTTTTGTATTGTGTTCAAACTTAACTCAAACTTAATTTTTTTTAGTGACTACTAGTGTGGTGATTCTTAAATGATTCTCTTGCGACATTTTTATGTTATTTACTATTTTTAAGGGGAATTAATCACCATAAATATTTTGGCTTGTTATTTTCCATTAAAGCTAGTAAATAGTAGTTAAGTATTTCGTATTTACCTTACTCTGAACATCCAATAAATCTGAGTAAGATACTTGTTGTAACAATTCTAATAAATCACTTGATTTGGTTGATGTAAATGAACTATTTAACGCTTTGCCAAATTCAAATGCATGTTCTCTATCGTCCGATGGATAAAAAAATCGAGCTAACGGTGACCCACTTTGTTGGATAATTCCCCTGAACAACCCTGAAAACAAAAAGACTGCTGTTAGATAGTTATATGTTATATATATATATTATATATATATATATATATATATATATATATATTCTTCTTCTTCTGGTTCCTATCCGTTTCGGATGTTGGAAATCACATTGGCAATCATAACCTTGCTCGCTGCGGCTCGAAACAGCTCCGTTGAGGTATTCTTAAACCATGTTCTTAAATTCCGTAGCCATGATATTCTCCTTTTACCGGCTCCTCGCATACCTTTGACTTTACCTTGCAATATAGACTGTAGCAGGGAGTAAACGGTGCTGATGTCTCATAACGTGTCCCAGATATTGCAATTTAATGCGTTTAATCGTAAACACAATCTCTGGTTCCTTCTTAATTTTTCCTAGAACTTCCTTGTTCGTGATCCTTGCTGTCCATGATATTCTCAGCATACTTCTATAAAGCCACATCTCAAATGCTTCAAGTTTTTTAATAGTGGTGTCTGTAAGCGTCCATGCCTCTGCCCCGTACAACAACACAGAGAAAACATAGCATCTCAAATGTCTCATTTTTGTATCAAGGGATATGTTGTGACTTTTGAAGATGGCGCTCATTTCGTTAAAGACCGTTCTTTGCCTTTCCTATGCGGCACTTTATTTCCGTTAATTGCTCCACTGTTCGTTAATAATAGTTCCCAGGTAACAATACTGTTTTACTCGGTCTATCTGCGTCCCACTAATGTATAGATGAGCCCCATTTATATTCTCCTTGCTGATAATCATTTGTTTCGTTTTGTGGGTATTAATGTTTAGTCCGTACTGTTGACTGTACTCGTTTATTCTGTCCATTAGCCTCTGAAGTCCCTCTAAACTATCTGCTATCACCATGGTGTCGTCGGCATATCTAACATTGTTTACTCTTTCACCATTTAGAAGGATGCCTTCGTCTATTCCGTTAAGAGCCTCGTTAAAAATTTTCTTTGAGTACATATTAAATATCAACGGCGATAGGATACATCCATGTCTAACTCCACGTAGTATTTTTATGTGATCTGTTTCTTCTCCGTTATTTTCATGTATGCGGTCTGATTCCAGTAGAGTTCTGAAATTATTTGAGGTCTTTGTCATCCAGGTCTGCCTCTTTTAAAATGTTTATCATCTTTTGATGTTGCACTCTGTCAAATACCTTTTCATAGTCGATCAAGCACCCGTATACGTCGCAGTTAACGTCCCTGCATCTTTTAATCAGAACCTGTACTCCAAAAAGTGCCTCTCTGGTACCCACTGCGTTAATGAAGCCGAACTGTCTGTCCGATATTTGTTCCTCGCACTTCTTATAAATTCTTCCATGGATGACTCCATGACACCATTAGGCATTAGGCTGATTGTTCGATATTCTTCGCACTTTTTAGCCCCCTGTTTTTTAGGTATCGCTATGAATTCTAATTCTAGCCAGTTATCAGGAATGATTCCTGTATTGTATATTTTATTGAAGACAGCCGTGATCCAAAGTATTCCTTCTTCCTCCAAGAGTTTTAAAAATTCAGCTTCGATATTATCAGGCCCTACAGCTTTCCTGCTTTTCATCCGTTTTATTGCTTCATATTGCCTATATATATATATATATATATATATATATATATATATATTATATATATATATATATATATATTATATATATATATATGAAAAATTTCAAGAAGTTTCACTTAACAGCTACGTACCTTTAGCTGCTCTACTTAGCATTTGAAATCCAGTCGCCATACTTCCAGCACTTTCTCCGCCTACTGTTATTTTGTCGGGATCACCTCCAAATTGATGGATGTGATCATGTGCCCATTTAAGGGCCAGAAGTTGATCTTTGAGTCCCAAATTACCGGGTATACTGTCATCTAGTGTCGTTAAAAATCCTGGAAAAACAAAAATAAAAGTTGGTAGTATTTTTCACACTATAAACAAAGTAACAGGATTAACAGATACTTCCTTCATTTGTTGAGTAGATTTAAATCAGTTTTAAGACTAAAACAAATAACAATATTTTTACACAGTCATAATGTTGTGACAATACTATTCTTGGATGCCAGGGAAATCTAAACAGTCCTAATAAGTTGTGGAGATAAAATATAAATATTCGAACGGCGTTAGGAAATTATAAATGACACAAAATCTCAAAAAGGGAGACATAAATGAAATGACAAAAAAAAGGAAATGATAAATAGAAAAAAAAATAACTGTTATCACTTTTAAATATGCAAAGGTAGCTGTTGGTATTCTATTGTTAGTCTTTTATTTTTGTTGATGTGAGTAAACTGTTTTGCTGATGTGAGAAAGCATTGAAGACATGTGGGGAAAAATTAAAAATACTGTCCTGGAGGCAGCAAACTAAAATATACAGAAAGAAAACCGTAAACAAAGAAAACCATAGATGACAAACGAAATATTACAAATTATGGAGAGAAGACGGATGGTAAAAAACAAAAACCTAACAAGATACAAAGAGCTTAACAGGGAAATTGAGAGAAAGATAAATGTAGCTAAGGAAGAGTGGATGAAAGAAAAATGTAAAGAGGTAGAAGATCTGCAAAGGAAGCATAAAGATAGAGAATTACACAGAAAGGTGAAAGAAGTCGCTGGGATATGGAAACCCAAACATTTATCTATTATAACAAACACGAAAAACCAAATGGAATTAGACCCTGAAAAACAGAAGGAAATATGAGAAAATATCTTAAAGATTTGTTTGGTGATCGGAGAGCAGAAGGGCCCCACAAATAGATACCGATGGAAAACTAAGTATTCTAACCGAAGAAGTTATGCGGGCAATAAAAGACGCAAAGAACAACAAGGCACCCGGCGAAGATCTAACAACAGCCGAACATTTTAAACACCTGAGTGATGATGCTGTCGGGAAATTAACCTACCTCTTTAACATTATATATGAACATGGCACTCTACCGCATGACTTGCTAACATCCACATATGTAGCTCTTCCTAAAAAACAAAAAGCAAGGAAAATGTGAAGACCATCGAACTGTATCCCTAATGAGTCATGCTGCTAAGATTTTTATGCGAGTAATTTATAACCGCATTCACAATAAGTGTGAAGAATACCTGAGTCGTTCTCAATATGGTTTTTGGAAAGGTACAGGCACCAGAGAAGCAATAATGGGATTGACACTAATGGCAGAAAGGTATCTCGAGGTTCAAAAACAGCTGTATGTGTGCTTTGTCGATTATAGAAAGGCCTTCGACCGCATTAGACACGAAAAATTGATTGAGGTGCTAAAAGAAGTAGGGCTGGACGGACACGACATAGCTATAATAAGCAATACATACTGGAACCACACAGGATGTGTTCGAACAGACAACGGAAATACCAATTATGTAAACATAGAACGAGGAGTGCGTCAAGGGTGCATTCTGTCCCCTCTTCTATTTAATGTCTATGCCGAAAATATCATCAGAGCTTCTCTTGAAGATCGCCCTGAAGGTGCCAGAGTCAATGGAATCATCATTAACAATGTAAGATATGCCGATGACACCGTAGTATTAGCAGAAACAGAAGACCAACTAAAAATATTGATGAACATACTATCAGAAGAAAGTCACAGACTAGGTTTGGATATTAATCTTTCCAAAACCAAAATCATGGTATTCCACAAGAACCCCATGAACAAATTACACCCAACATACAAATCAATGGTATCACCCTTCAGAGCTCCCAAAGCTTCATATACCTGGGCAGAGAGCTAAACAGTCAGCTAGACCACTCAAAAGAAATTAGAAGACGTATTGAAATAGCAAGATCTGGCTTCATGAACATGCGTAAAATGCTCTGTAACCCCAAGCTATCAATCACAATAAGGTTAAGAACACTAAAGTGTTATGTGTGGTCTCTACTACTATATGGCTGTGAGACCTGGACATTAAAACAGTATGACGTCAACAAATGAATTCATTCGAAATGTGGATGTACCGCCGAATGCTAAGAATAAGCTGGACCAGCAAAACTACAAATGAAGAGGTACTGAAATAATGAACACACGACCTCATCTGGTTAATACAATCAAAATTAGAAAGACGTCATATCTAGGACACATAATGCGCCATAAGGAATTTGAGCAGCTCCAGGTAATATTAGAAGGCAAAATCGAGGGTAAAAGGGGTATAGGAAGAAAGAAGAAATCCTGGCTCCGAAACATCAGAGATTGGACTCACACAACAGGAAATGACTTAATCCATCAAGCCCAGAACAGAGAGAAATTTGCCATATTGATCGCCAACCTCAATAGAGAAGGCACTTAGCAAACCTCAATAGAGAAGGCACAAACACAATTTGAAGTTTAATGGCGTTGATTTAATCTCAAGAATTATGGTTGTAAATCCCGAAACAGCTTCTACTAAGGTTGCGTTGCTTCAAGACGGAAAAAGTGAGCTACATGTTGCTCACTTCCACTATGCACCGTCTTTTTATACGTTTCTTGGCAACCAGAGCTTACACTAGACGACCTGAACTGGTCCCCAGCGAATAACGTACCCTTGATGATCGCTTTACCCTCTTACAAAGTCTACGAGATCGTCGTGTCACGGCTGTACAAATCCGAAATCAACTTCAGTACTTCTGAAATATTAACGTAAATAAACGAACAAATAGAAGAAGGCTTGGAGAAGCAAAATTTGCTACTACAACAGGCCTACAAGGTTAAGCGGCTTTAATTTGTAAATAATTGGAGGCACGATTTATTTACCGATGGGTCCAGATTTACCTTGCAGTCTCCAGATGGCAATGAGAGAGTATGGCGAAGACCAAATGAGCGCTTTGCAGAATGTAGCTTCAGTCCTAAGGTAGGCTATCAAGGTTGCTCAATTATGGTGTGGGCTATAATTTCTCTAGAAATTATACAGAATTGTGAACACGTATAATTATACAGAAGTGTGGGCACGTACAGAATTGTGAATCGTTCTAGAGGGCTCCATAACAGCAGACCTGCCAGGCATATTAATGAAATTCTCTAACATTTTGTTGTGCTTTGTGCTGTTGAAAATGATTTTGTTCTGATGCATAATAATGTAATCAACTGTGTTTAAGTGTGAATTTTAGAAGACTTTAAATAAATTAAATTAAATATTACAATGCTTTAGATTTAATTGTGTAATCTTTCAAATCTTTTTCTTGAATGTTATGGTTCATTGATCTTTTAATAATATTATTATTGAAATAAAAATGCTTACCAAGTGCTCCTAGTCGATAGTTTATTGTTACAACTACTATATCATAATCAATCAAATACTTTGGATCGTATTCTTTCATTGAACCGCTACCACCAAGGAAAGCTCCACCATGAATCCAAAAGAATATTGGCAATGATTTACCAGAACTTGGTTTCTACAAAATAAGTATTTTTAATTTTTTTTAACAAGATGGTATTTTTTATATTTTACGAAAAGTTTGTTCGCAAATCCCTTTATTAGTTCCAGTCTAAAGTCAATGATAGGTAACTTGTCGCTTTTTCCAAGTGTTGCTATTATTTAGCAACCAACCATTGACTATGGCTTTATTAAATATTAATTTCAACGCCACTTTCCAGTACCAATTTAGAGTTTTGCGAATTGGGCCTTGGTAGGAAGCCATTTGATCACTAAAATCAACAGCTTTTTTCAACATTCTAGGTATTCACTTATATATAGACAATAAATGGCAAAATGTAAAAAAAATGATGAATTCAGGTAACTGTGTTTGGTATTTAGTGTATAATGAGAAAAACATACTTACTACTGGTGTGTATACATTCAGAACTAAGCAATCTTCTGTTAGATCTGAGTCAGAACTTAAATCATTATTCATAAACGATGCTTGTGGACACTTTTTTTTATTTTCGGTTACATTTAATACTCCTTCCCATGGACCACGAGGTTTGGAGGGCTAAAACCAAAAATATATATTATATTTTAAGTCACTACAAGTAAAATGTATTTTAAATCTAACGTGTTATTTATTGATGTTAGTTTATCGTTTAAACAATTAGTTATTTTAACATCATAGGCGTTCTGAGATTGACTTTTTATGTGTTTTTAAATTAAGTTAAAATATATTTTGTTTAAATTTTTGATATCTTTTTTATCATTTATTGCGTTATTTTTTTTTTATTTGTATAGACTCTAGAAGCTCTCTCTTTTTCCTGTTAGATTCACTTCTTAGAATCTTGCTTTTCTCAAAATCAAATTTAAGTTTTTTTTTTGTTTTCATGTTTTGTGAGGGCGGTTGAGTTTTTTTGTCATATTTGTGGGAACGTATTCTTGAATTAAGTAGCTGACTGGTTTGTCCAATATAAACTCCATCACAATTCGAGCAGGGAATTTCATATACAACATGCGATCTTTTTAATAGAGGGGTTAATATATTTATATATATATATATATATATATATATATATATATATATTATATTATATATATAATATATATATATATATATATATATATATATTGTTATGATATTTATGTAAAATCGAGGAAAAATATTGGTGTGTTTAAAATATTTCAAAGTTAAAAAAAAAAACATTAAAATAATTCAGAAAATATAACCAACAAAACATTTCGAAGAAGGAAAGTTTTTAAATTTTTGGATTACCTGTATTAAACAAAATGTAAGCTATGCATAAATTATTTCCTTTGTTATACTATACTTGAGTGACCCGCATAATTTTAAGTGAAATCCAAAGACAATTGAACCGGGTTTTCCAAATACATTAACGCAGTGATTAAAGACAATAGAAGAGATTTGAAAGAGGTTTTTGTTAGTTTTTAAGAATTGTAGAAAAATATTATTTGTAAATAAGTTTTAGGAAATTTTATAATTATAGGTAAAAATTTGTTTGTTATCGGAATGAAAGAATGGGGAATTGTGACGAGTTTTGATTGGCGGAGATTGAAAAAGGTGGGATAGGTATGTAGGAATGAAAGTTTAGCTAGATTTCGGAGTGAGAAAAGATAGTCAGTTGGTTTCCAAGGGTGCAAGGCGAACGGCCGTTGTTCTCGGGTAGTTTCCCAGAGGTAGGAAGCAGTAGCAGTGAAAGTTTGTGAGTTTTCGTGTAGTTAGTGTATCTGACAGAAGCTGATCCAGTAAAATATTGTAAGTCATATTTTTCTACTTATATTCCAAGAGTCACTGTTCAGGCCAACGAGAGATTCAGTTTATCGTAAAGAAAAGATATTCCAAGAGTCATTTTTCACTCAGGCCAACGAGAGATTCAGTTTATTGAGAGAAGAAGAAGCTAGCATAATTTGAACGATTCGTGCATTTGAAGGAGATCATTAAGGACGAGATACTTGCAATAATTTATTGTAAGATTGCTGATTACTTAGGGAGCGGCCACGAGTAAATAGTATAGTCTACAAATAACAAGGATTTGGACCACTCATCATCAGAGAGAGATAGTTTTGTTTTCTGCAGTTTTTCTTTCATTGATAACACAATTTTTACACTTAATTTAGAAAGGATATAAATATTTTGATTAGGAGATTTAGAGTAATACTTGGATTTTGAGATTTCAACTAATATTGTTTGTACCATTAATTTTGAAGGTTCACGTACGTAGAACAAAATTTTGAGAATCATTATATGAGATTTTGTTTATTGAAAACTTTTGAGTGTGAATTATTTCATTATTTTTATTTCAATATATAGTGTTAGATCATATGTGTTTTTTATTATTCCGGTATTCTTTGGACCTTACCTTTCACATGTAATAGCATAGATATTGAAGCACGAATATAACCCTGAGATAAGAGAATTAAAAATTGTGATAGAATCATAATCATATCATTTAAATAATTTTAATTAATCAAAAAATTAATTAGCTAATTATTGCTTGGCGCACCAAGACTTTAAATATCACAATAACTGGCTTCCAAAACGTGGGGCTTGAAAATATCGCAGCTTTACATGTGAAGGAAGGGAAAGAGATCTGGAATAAGTACAGGTGATCCAGAGATAAAAACATATAACATTGAGGGAATTTGAATTTGAAAGTATTTTGACAATTTTTTCCAGTGGATATAAATTTGATTTATTGATTGATCGTAGTTAGTTGATATTTACTGCTATTGAATTATTTGATTTTATTTTACCAATCGTACATTTGATATTTATTTTGAATTATTTGAATTTTACTGATTGCATATTTGATATTTGTCGTGAAAATTTATTACAATTGGGGAGAAATATTGTCGTGTTCTGCAACATATAGAGTGTTGTAAAATTTCACATTTGGCGGGGACAAAAACAGTAACGAAAAGAAACAACATGTCGACCACAAGGAGTCAAAGCAAAATGCAAGAAAGGAAGGAGGATAACAGAGAAGAGGAAACAATGTTTGAAGAAGGATCGGATAATGAAGGAAATGTTACAATAATAGAGGAAAGAAAAGAAACAGGGATGTTAGAAAAATTATTAGCAATGATGCAAATACAGACACAACAAATACAAGAGAATCAAAATCAAACAGCAAAGAAAATGGAAAAGACAATACAGAAACAACGAAAACAAACAACAATGGAGAAAAACCAACGGAAACAAGACAAGCAATAGAACTAAATAACAGGAATATAGAGCAGCGTTTGGAAAACTATGAACAGGAAATTAAAGGATGTGTTGAGGGATAAAGAAAGAAATGATACAACAAATAGAAGAAATAACCCTAAAGAATATAAAACAAGAGAAAGAAATCAATGAAATTAAAAATAAAATGGGAGAACAAGAAAACATAATGAAGGAAATCAAGATTGTCCAGAAAAAGGAATTAGAACAGTTAGAAGAAAAATTTGAAATGGCGCTACAAGAAGACAGGAAGGAAGTAGAAAGGAGATTAAAGCAAAATGAAAAACAAATGGCAGAAATTGAACTAAGAGGGGTCGAGAGAAAAGAAGTTATCATCCATGGAACAAGCGAGGCGAAAATACAATTTGGCGGGGATATTCGAAAAACACACCCAGTACCGTTTGTTAAAAATTTGAAAACCAAATTACAACATATTAGATATTTTGACGATTGCAAAGAAACTATTAGAAACCATCTGAAAGAAGGAGCAGCGTTATGGTATGAAAGCAAGGAAGATGAGTTTGAAAATTGGACAGATTTTGAAAATAAATTTCTCAACTATTTCTGGGGGAAAAATAAACAGAGAGAAATCAATCAAGAGCTACAGAATGGAAAATATCACGAAAAAATGGGAATATCTGAAGAAAGATATGCTTTGCAGATATATAACAACTCAAAATACCTGGAATACAAATATTCTACCGAACAGCTGGTAGAAATGATCAGCAGACATTTTGAGGAAACGTTGGAAGATCACGTGATTTTGAGAAACTATCAAGATATTGATAGTTTGTGCCAATTCCTTCAATTAAAAGAAGCGAAAAGAAGAGAAATGAGAAATAGAAGACAACATGACCAATATAATGGACCGGAAAGAAGGTATTCATCAAATTATGACCAGAGAAACCGACATCCCAGATCAACAAACGAATATAGGCCGAGAAATTACAATAATTACAATAGACAACAAAATTACGATAACAGGAATGACACACAAAATAGAACATATGAAAATCACAACAGGAATAGAGATGCACAAAATCCTCCGAATAGGAATACTAACGAACAAAGGGACGATAGAAATAACCAGAGCTTCCAACAACAAAATAGAAGGGAGATGAATCATGTAGCAATAGGAAACGAAAGACAAATTTCTAATTCTAATCTAATATTTTTAGATGCATTTATAAAACATAAAGCGATTAAAATTGTGATTGATTCTGGATCGGAGATATCGCTAATCAATAAAAAACTAGTAAAAGAATTAAATTTGGACAGATTTGTGTATAAGATTCCTAGGGTTGATTTAGTGGGTGCAAACAATAAAAATTTGACGACAGTAAACGAAGGTTTGGGAGTACAGATAAGAGTGGGAGACAAATTCCATATTATGAAATGTGTGGTGATTGAAGATTTAAATCATGATATGATAGCGGGAATTGATGAATTGAGGAAAAAAAGATATCACCATAAATTTTTCGGAAATAAACTGGAAATCAGAGCAGAACCAGACAACACAGAAGAAGAAAAGCAAACAGATAGGAAAACAAATTCTGGAAGGATCAATGCACAGGAAAAACGCAAAGAAATCGATATGACTGTAGAGGATAAACCGAAAGTACAAGAACAAAATCTAACAGAAGAGAAAAAGAGAAGGAAGAAAAAGAAGAAGAGTTCGAAAAGAAAGCAGGAAAATAAGATGGAGACAAGAGAAAAACAGGAAATAGAAGGTACAGAAGAATTGTTGGCAACCGACGATAAAACAGAATGGAAGCAGGAAGAAAAAGAAGGTATCATCAGAGAAATGAAAGGAATAGAAACATGGTGCTCGGAATACCAAAGGGAATTAGAGGATAAAAAGAAAACAGAAGAAAAAATGGCACTGAAAAATACACAACAAGAATTGTAGAAAAATATTATTTGTAAATAAGTTTTAGGAAATTTTATAATTATAGGAAAAAAGTTGTTTGTTATTGAAATGAAAAAATGGGGAAATTGTGACGAGTTTTGATTGGCGGAGATTGAAAAAGGTGGGATAGGTATGTAGGAATGAAAGTTTAGCTAGATTTCGGAGTGAGAAAAAGATAGTCAGTTGGTTTCCAAGGGTGCAAGGCGAACGGCCGTTGTTCTCGGGTAGTTTCCCAGAGGTAGGAAGCAGTAGCAGTGAAAGTTTGTGAGTTTTCGTGTAGTTAGTGTATCTGACAGAAGCTGATCCAGTAAAATATTGTAAGTCATATTTTTCTACTTATATTCCAAGAGTCACTGTTCAGGCCAACGAGAGATTCAGTTTATCGTAAAGAAAGATATTCCAAGAGTTATTTTTCACTCAGGCCAACGAGAGATTCAGTTTATTGAGAGAAGAAGAAGCTAGCATAATTTTGAACGATTCGTGCATTTAAAGGAGATCATTAAGGACGAGATACTTGCAGTAATTTATTGTAAGATTGCTGATTTACTTAGGGGAGCGGCCACGAGTAAATAATATAGTCTACAAATAACAAAGGATTTGGACCACTCATCATCGGAGAAAGATTAGTTTTGTTTTCTGCAGTTTTTCTTTCATTGATAACACAATTTTTACACTTAATTTAGAAAGGATATTAAATATTTTGATTAGGAGATTTAGAGTAATACTTGGATTTTGAGATTTCAACTAATATTGTTTGTACCAGTTAATTTTTGAAGGTTCACGTACGTAGAACAAAATTTGAGAATCATTATATGAGATTTTGTTTATTGAAAACTTTTGAGTGTGAATTATTTCATTATTTTTATTTCAGTATATAGTGTTAGATCATATGTGTTTTTTTTGTTCCGGTTTTCTTTGGACCTTACCTTTCACATGTAATAGCATAGATATTGAAGCACGAAATAAAACCCTGAGTTAAGAGAATTAAAAATTGTGATAGAATCATAATCATATCATTTAAATAATTTTAATTAATCAAAAAAATTAATTAGCTAAATTATTGCTTGGCGCACCAAGACTTTAAATATCACAATAATATTATATATATATATATTTATATATTATATATATAATTTTATAATATATAGTTATATATATTATATATATATTAAAGTATATATATATAATTATATAATATATATAAATATGTATTACTTAAATTATATATATATGTATATACTATATATATTATATATTATATAATATATTATATTAACTATATATATATATATATATATATATTATATATAAAAATTTCTTCACTAAGGTTGAGTTAACCGCGTTGAAAATTTATTACTCGACGTTTCGGCACCCATTTTTGGAGCCATTATCAAGAGTGATACAGTTCCGTTCGAGTTCGGGGTCTCAATCTGCCTACTTCCCCTCACTCGAGACGTACCAGTATCGTGCTCTGTATAAATAGAAAAAACTGTCTCTCGACACTGAGGTTTCAATCTGCCTAATCCTCAGTGTCGAGTGACAACCGGTCTTACCCTGTGTGGCTGCTTTTATACTCGCTGTATGCGCGGGAACGGCATGCGCTGACGTCGCCTGAGCGGTGTGGGCGTGAGGTCGCCGAAGCAGGGGTCGCCATGTTGCCGGTAATCGTTTCGTGTCATCGCGTGTATTTAGGCTGTTAGGCCGTTTTTCCTATCTGAATATGATGTTGGGCTAGGGCTGAAGTAGTATCGGAATGTTTGACTGATATGGAGTGTTCATAAATACGGTTAGAGATTCGCCGGTTTTGTCTGTTCGTGTATGTACGGTGGATAAACTGGAAACAAGGTATCTCGTAGACATCATGGTCTTCATTAGGAGATTTGGTCTTTTACGGATCTGACGAGATTGGACAACTTGGAGTGAGTAGTGAAGATGGTTTTGATGTTTCGAGAAAGAAGAGTTCTACTGATCTCATCAGTGACACCTTTAATAAAAGGTAGAAAGATTTTGGGTTGGTCCGCGGCAAGATTTCTTTTTTGGATGGAATGTGGGTTTAGATGTTTTTGAATGCTCTTATTGATTTGGGTTTTGTGGTAGCCGTTTTGCAAGAGTGTTTGTCTTATTGAATTGATTTCAGATGGCTTATGATTGTTGTCGCTAAGTCTTATGGAACGAGAAATGAGAGTGTTAACAACTGAATTGAGTTGGATAGGGTGATGATGTGACTGGGCATTAAGATATCGGTTTGTATGGAGTAAGTTTCCGGTACACGGAATAGGAAAAACTGTGAGGTAAGTTTTTCTGAATAAACGTGTCTTTACCATGAGGCCAAATGACAAAAATATCATCAACATACCCTAACCAGCCAGGTAATTTTGAGATTTGAGGAGGACAGGGCTGCTGTTTCAAAAATGTTTAATGATAATTATCAGCTATTACGGCAGAGAGGGGAGATCCAATTGGGGTACCTTTGATTTGACGATAGAAATGATTTTGAAATAAAAGTATGCATTAGACATTGCGGTGTTTTTTATAAGAGATAGTATGGTCTTAGGAGATTTTGCTATGTTTAGAGGTTGAGAAAAAAATTAACGACAACCAATAAATCGGGGCACGTAGAGTTCTATTACCCAGGACTTCCACATGAAGAGTATTTGGCTGATAGAGTGCCCCTATCGCGCATCAAAGTTGGTATAGGGGGAAAAGGATGGTCTGAAGCAGATGGAACATGCTGAAAATTATTCCTGTTTTAAATAAAAGTTACTAATACTTATTCTAAGGCGTGAATAAGTCTCACAGGCTTGGATTTAATCAAATTGCTTGCTTGCTTGCCGACCGTGCGTACTGACGACAAGATGTCTTGCGTTTCTTTGAACTGTCTCTCACAAGCGTATTGAAACTTCTTACTCTTTACGAATGCTTACTAAATTTTTTTATTAGTATTGTATTTTATATTCTTAATAACTATATCAATGAACATGTTGCCGAGATACAATCAACATAAAATAAATTTCCACGATATTGCATAACTTCGAAAGCCAAGTGTTTTATTGATATCCGTGATTGTTTATAAATTATAAACGTTAACTAGAAAATCTTATCAACAAGGTATCAACCAACTCGTGTCAAGTCAAATGTCTCAGATCAATTAAAATGCATATCAGAACATTCCTATCAAGCGATAACTTAAGTGCATTTTCTAAATTCTAATATCAGTTTTGTTTTTGTAAGTCTATGCTCTTGTTTTTCTTTGGGCAAGTGGCAAAAAAGGTTGTTGTTTTGACCATTCTTCTTCTTCATGTACCATGTCCTTTCAGAACGTTGGTTACCATCATAGCTATTTTTAATTTTGGTTCACTGCCACCCTAAATAGCCATGCTTGGATCTATCACCATTACCAGTCTCGCAAGTTCTTCAACCATGAGGTTCTTCTTCGTCCTGGACTGCGTTTGCCTGCTATTTTTCCTTGCATGATGTTTTGTAGCAATCTATATTTGGGACCCTCTCATTACATGTCGAAATATTCCAGCTTTTCTCTGCTTGATGCTTTTTATGATCTCAGTAGTCTTGCTGAGACGTTCTAGTATTGTGCAGTTACGAATCTTCTCCACCCAGGGAAACTTTTAAAATTCTTCTATAGCACCACATTTCGAAAGCCTCAAGGCGATTTAGATCGATTTTATTCACAGTCCAGGACTCGACAGCATAAAGTAAGACCGAGAACACGTAGCAGCGAAGTAGGCGGATCCTTAATGCCAATTTTAGGTCTCTGTTACATAACACCTTGGACATCCTTCTAAAAGCAGCTCTAGCCTGCTCTATTCTGGATCTAATTTCGCCGTGATTTTCTGCATTACAATTTAATTGCTGTCCAAGGTAGACGATTTTATCAACTTGCTCAAGTTTGATATTATTTACATATATAGACGGTTTTATATTCTGTTGTTTACTTATTACGAGTATTTTGGTTTTCCTTATGTTAAGATCCAGACCTGCCTCCTACAACTCTCAACGACACTATCAAGTAGTGTTTTGCAGATCTTCTTGACTAGAAGCTAGGAGTACTGTATCGTCCGCATATCGCAAATTATTGATGACTTCGCCGTTCACAAGTATTCCTTCTTGTTTTTCAGAAAGTGCTTTTCTGAAAATTCTTTCGGAGTAAACGTTAAAAAGCAGGGGTGACAAGAGGCATCCCTGCCGTACTCCTCTTTTAATATTGAGAGCTTGTGATTCCACACCATCTACTAAAACTGATGTTGTTTGATTCAATATCAAATTTGCAATTATTTGAACATCTCTGCCGTCCAAGCCAATGTCTTTTAGAGCTTCGATCAATTATAGAGTGCTTAACACGATCAAATGCCTTTTGAAAGTCAATAAAACAACAGTATATGTCTACAGATATATCACGACATCTCTGAGCAAGTACGTTCATTCCAAAACAGTGCCTCTCTCGTTCCAAATCCGTTACGGAAACCAAACTGAGTGTCATTCTGGTATTCCTCACATTTATTGTAGATACGACCATGTATTACCTTCAGAAAAATTTTCAATAAGTGGTTTAACAAACTGATGGTTCTATAATCAGCACAGGTTTTTTGCTGTTGTCTTCTTAGGTAGAGCTATAAACAGTGAGTTAAACCAACCATTAGGTAGTTGTCCGCTGGTATAAATGGTATTGAAAAACGAAGTTATAGCCTCTAAAACATTGCTATCCTTTATAAGCTTATATATTTCAGTTGGAATTTCATCAGGACCAGTCGCTCTGCCATCTTTTGATGATTGTATGGCCTTTGTAACCTCACAGCGTGTTATTAGGGGTCCGTCGCAGTTAGTAATATCGGGAGATGAACTACTCCTTATCGTCTTCGAATAGGTTCGTGACGTAATTTTCCCATTCTTTAAGTTTGTCCTCTACTTCGTAATATTACTTTACCATTTTCATCCTGTAGCAATGCATTTTGTTTTCTTATTGAAGATACCAGCCGCTTCTTTTACTTTTTTATACATGTTAATCTTTTTTCGAGTTCTTCAATGTCATGACACTGTTTGGCTAGATGTTGACTCTTTGCTTCTCGTATTTTACGTCGAATTTCTTTTTGTATGCTATTGTAAAGTGTTTCGTTGGTTTTTGCTAGTCGCCGTTGTTCCATCAAATCCAGTATATCATCTGTCATCCAAGCCTGCTTTTTTTGGCTTTGACCTGCCTTGTAAATTTCTCTCTTTTGACCATTAGTCTAAGGAAATAACAGTCCAGACCATATTTTTTTCTTTTTCTTTTTAATTCAGGCAAGTCACGTTTATCTCTGTGTCACAAGACCTTTGTACTATATCCTATTTTTTTTTTTCATTTAAATTCAAATAAGTTCTGTGCTCTCAAGGACGGCCAACAGTATCCTTATTGGTAGTTTTAGGATCTCATCTGGTCCAATCCTTAGTTGACCAGTGAATTTATGCTTTACATTTTTATTGTTTTTTAGAATTATTTTAGTTGAGGAGCACACGTACGTGTACGTTACTTTTGCAATACGAATGCACTACGTGTTACTTATTAGTTAGTTGTCGATACACGAGGTAGTACAGTGTGTCCTATTATTTCTCAATGTGTAATATAAAAGCAGAAGCGTTTGAAAAAGCTGGTGGAAAATATTTTTCAGACGATGACGGTGATACAACGTTCGGGATAAAAATTTTGAATTAGGTAGTCATGACGAAATAAGTAGTTCATCGTCCGGAAAGTGGAAGACCAAAAGTGCATTTACAAAATTTATCTCAATATCACAAAACTCAGGAACACCAGACGATACCATTTAAAATGATATTTCGCAATGTCGACTGCTAGATGATGAAAACTCTTCAAAAGACAATGACATTGCGATTAATCATAACGCATCTTTGATATGAAAGAATGTAGATGGTCAGAACTTGAAAAATATTACATTCAGTGTTTAAGACTCAGGTATTAAAGCTGAGTGTTTTGAGATGTATGATAAGAGACCCCCAACACATAATCCAGATGCATATCAGAGGTTGAATATAGGTAGTCATGGTCCAAATGCTAGAATTCATAAGAATCCAGAGCAACAGATACCGCATGCTGGTGAAGTAAAGCATTATAGAGCAAATGCAAAATTCTGTCAGAAGAAGATGTGTCACATGTTACGCAAAAAATTCAGCAGGTAATGGTAGAACATTTGCACAGACTAAAACTCCCTTTCCTCGATGCAGGTACATTCAGTGGAATACATTCTTTGGTACTACGTGCTTTTGCAAGGTTTATTAATGTAATCTGTAGGCATTTGTACACATACATTGTATTTTTTCATTTATTTGTTAACTTAAAACATGTATTGCTCATTTTAAAGGACTTTTACTAATCGTATGCTTAAAAACAGGCTTTTACGTTGTAGATGAATAAAACTTAGTTTCAACCTAATAATATACTGATTTATTGCTAGATACTGCAGGCCAAATTATATTGAAAAGGTTTATGTTTTATTAATTTTTATTTTCTGTGGTCTGTAGTCTCCTGGTAGAGTTTCAAACAGAAATTAAACCAAAATTTACTTTAGACTTTTGATAAATTAACCCAAATGAAGCACGTTATTTATTAATATTGAACAAATTTATTTTAAACAATAAAATTCGTTTGCAACTTGGGTTGCCTTTACAAATTTACAAAAATAGGAATCGTGTAAACCTTAATATGGTTTAGTGTCGTGACAATAAAAATCGATTACAAAATGTGGAGACTTTCTGCAAGTACCTGAAATCTAAATAAATGTTGCAACTTTATAAAGTGTTTAAATGAACTATAAACAAAAAGAAACTGAACATTTATTCCGCTGACTTTCAACTTGCATTCAAATATAATCAAAATTACAAATGATCCCCTAAATTATTATCCAACCTCACTTTAAAACAGTTCTGATTTCTTTAAAGAAAACTAACTTCTCGCAAAATAATCGGTGAAACTGGAATATCAATCCTCTCTTCGGAATTTAAGGTACGTACTACTCTAGTTTTAATTTAATGATCATTAATATTTTTCAATTTATAAGGCCTATCATAATTCAGTTAATTCATGAATTTTAATTTTCTCAATCTCAATTAAATTTCTGTACTCCAATAATAATTTATAACTCAAATTGTTTCTCTTACTCTCTGGAACAAATTCTGGATATCTCTGCTCTTCCAAAATACTGGAAGCTGTGGAAAAAACTAAATTTTAATCAGACGAGTTGAAAACACTCCCGGCCTATTCCACAGTTTCGGGGCAGGAGGTCTAAAATTAGCGTCGGCATCTCCAAAAATATCTTCTCCCTTGCTAACCGCAACCAACGTTCTTTTTTCTTTTTTTCGTCTTCTATTTAAAATTTATTTAAACCATAAAACTGTCCCGTTCTGACACATTTGTCAAGCTACATTAATTTCTCATAATCACTTTAATCAAATCTAATTTGGGAATATAAAAAAAATGTTCAGATATAAAACTTATTCTATTTACAATTTATTCTTTTCATCTCCACATCATTGTAATTTCTTATTTAACAAAACCCCTATTAATTTAGTCATACAGACTTGCTTGACACTTTAAATAAATTTTCTTCATTTATTTTTTAAACTTTCTATGTTAAAATATTTTTTAAGAATTCTTCTTCTGTTTTTTCTTTTTTAAGGTTTAGACGATTCACCTATACACTAGGCAACTATACTATTCAGAAATTATTATCACTATACCAGGTAAGTCAAAATTAATTTATTTACAATTTACTAATCTTTTTCTCTCTTTTATTTCAGAGTCGACCCCACATTGTGATGGCTTCATGAAATTCATGAACAACAAACTCATATAAAAATCAATTTAAATTGTATCCTTTTATTATATTAATTATATTGAAATCATTTTTAATATAAAATAATGCATCAGGCTACTGAGAAAATGTATTCCCTATACATAAATCGGTATTGTAAAGCACGGTTGTACCACGTAGCCTAAAATACACTAAGGGTATAAGATGTAACGGTGCTTCTCGTGGCGTCACTAAGTGTATAAGATGCACACTTGCTTTTCGTGGCATTTAACGTGTTAAACGACAAAATCATGTCACCTTTCCAGTGACAGTTTTAATGTTTCTTTTATTAAGATTCATCAAATTGTCCCACAGTTTTAAATCAATATTCTTGAATATTTTCTTAGTCTGGATTATAACTTGAGTGGCTCTCCATTATTTTTGATACAGCAATCAATCTCATTTCTTGTAGCATCTTTGGTGATGCCATACAATGGTTTTGGGCCTAGAAAGGGTTTCTCTGGAGCCTTGATTTGTAAACAAATCTGCTCGTTCATTCCCACGCAACTCTTCGTGGCTTGGTACTCATATTAAAGACACTTTGCTGTCTTTTGCCAGGCTGTTAAAGAAATCTTTATAGTTCCTAACCAGTTTTTATTTGGTGAATGGAATCTAAATTACTAGTCATTAAAAATTTTTACCTTAAATCTGTTATTTCCTGCTGTGGATTCTCCATAAGGGATATCTTGAAAAGCATAGAAATCCTTTCCTTCGGAACTTTGAAGAATATGTCCACGGATTTTGCCCAAATTCTCCAATTCAACTATTAAATCATCTTCTTCGGACTGCGCTCCACTTACAGGGGATGAAAACACCTAGAAAAAAAGTATTTATAGAAAATATAATATTTTAAACATATTTTATTAAAAAATACACGTTTTTGCTGCAAATAAAATAGTTTGAATACCGAATATATTAAAGGTAGCTACTTGAAATTGTAGTAAATTAGAGCCAATAGAGCAAGGAATAAAAGACGGACTAAAATTTGCAAAGAGACGTAGCCTTCTAACTGAAACAAAAAAATTAAATATCGGTAGCAATTAAAGTAAACTGTATAACCCAAGCTTCATCATGCCATTCAGAGCTGATGCTGAGAATATTAAAATTTCCACTATGCTCAACAATTTACCCATGTAAACTACTATCATTTTTGTACAGTACAGTTTTTTCTATGATATAAAATCTTACATAACAAAAAACAAAATGCACAACTTCATCGATATGTAGCTGACCGCAGGTAGGGCCGTAGTTCTTGGTACTGCCAGAGGAGAACTTTCTATGCCAGCCTGAGTTAAGTAAAGTGGAATATATTTCTTACTAGAAGCTCTTATCTCCTTAAGGAATAGGATTCTAGTTTGGATTGAGATGAGGGACTAATTTACCGAAAAAAGTTGGAACGAATATACTGCAAGGGGCCGACAAGAAGGACCTCTTGCCAGTTCGAGTGGTCAATTCGATAGAAACATACATACCCTAAAAAACATGAAACACAGTTGGATTTGTTTGTTTTTAAATAAAATAAGAGGAAAATGTAATAAAATAAATTAAGCAAAATAAAACTTACCCCTTTAATTGCAACGTATAGCAACGAACAAAATATTATTAATCTTAAATTCATGATTTTTCGATTTGACGAATTCGGTCTGCGCGAGATTCTTTTATACGAAATTTAAAATTATGTTATCCTAATCACAATCATGATCATCATCACACTTCAATAAGTCAATTATTCAACTAATCAATTAAATTCTTTAGATATGAATAAATATATTTCTACAAAATAATTTTTAAAAACTTCAAATTATTTAAATTCCTCACATATCTACAAAAACATTTTATAACAAATTTCTATAAAATGAACCCATCAATAATTGCTATAAAATAGCTATAATACGGGCTTTACACCATCAATAAATTCATGAAGTCGCTTGAAGTCACTTCAATGTCAAATTTGACGGGTGTAAAGCACAAATTGACATCTTGCCGTCATCTTGAACTTTGCCGTCAATAAATTCATGAATAACTTTTGTGAAGAAATTGAAGAAATAGAACATGTTTTATTTTTCTAATTTATTAGACGTAAATTCAGTATCACCAAACCTGTGTATAATTTGGCGCGAAGTTACGTCTTGGCATAGACAGAAAGCTACGCTATGTACGCTACGTTCGCTATGTTTGCTATGTTGGGTGGCCAGACCAAACGCTACGTTTCTTTATTACGAAAATATTTCAGTCTGGCTTTTTCATTTATTAAGATCATGTTGGTGGATAGTGTACCCTGGCAAAGCAGCGATGGTTCTTCCGACGAAGATGATGTACTGTTGCTTTTAGCATTATGTAGTAAGAAGAAACGTAAAAGAAATTGGGTTCATAACGTCAACTTAAAAAGGAAAGAATGTGGTGAATATAATCATCTAATGAAACAGTTGCGTGAGTAAGGAAATTAAGTTTAAAGAATATTTTCGAATGACCCAAACCCAGTTTAACAATATTTTGACAAATTATCAAAGACGACATCGAAAAGAAGAACCTTAACTATAGGGACAGTATACCACCAGAAGAACGATTAGCTCTTTGCTTGAGGTAAGTAAAACGTGCTGTTGATAAAAACGATATATTTTTTGACTTGTTAATGAAGTACAAAAGTTAATGAAAATAAAATAATATTAATATTAATCACTGTTTTACACGAAAAGTTATTTTCTCCTTCTGCCGTTTAAATCATAATTAGCATCATAATCGTAATGCTGATTATTGTAGCTTTTTTTCCGTCTCGTATGAATTGTAGGTAAGTGATGAAGCAGCCCTTGACGGTGGTGCACTGATGTTAGTGGCTGACGATGGTGCAGAAACAGATGCCGGAGTAAAGCTCAGGGACTCCGTTTCTAGCATTTAAAATTGTGTTCATCACTTCTCTTGCTTTACTCTCAACTGTAAATGTCAGGGCAGTCGCTTCGGACTTTCACAGGCACTAGTAAAGAAGTAATCAAGTTCACCTAATAACTTTTTGCTTTCTTGTTTTCTCTCCTTCATAAACGATAGTCACTTTATTAACATCCTGTTCATTTTCTTTTAACTAGCTTTTCTCTTTCGCTTACTAAAGATTCTGCTACGTCCCTCTTGCTCATTTTCAGCCTTGTCCTTCACCACCATCTGTCTCTTCTTTTTCGTTTTCTTCATTGCCGCCACCTGTCGCGTTTAGTTCAACGATGACGAAAGTCGTCATCATCCTCCTTATCACCCTCGTTCTGCACTGTTGCAACATTCGAATCTGTTCTGTAAAGGATAATACAATAATCATATCTCCTCTTTTCCCCTCTTCACTGTTCTATTACTTACCTTCGTGGAATGGTATCCGCCAGCAAGAAGGACATCTGCAATTCATACTTCCAGACTTTCATTTTCTTTGCAGCTTGTCCACTTTTAGCTCTTCTTCTTAACATAGCCTGCCTGTAACCTATCTTGTAGCTTTTTCCAATCCGCCCTTAGATCATCAGGTGCAACTTAAGGTTGCAGCATTTTTAAACAATTATTAAACAAATACATTAAATTAAATTTTAGTCCTTTTATCAAGGTACCTCGCAACAAAAAAAAATCGTTCCGATCAATTGGCATTTACTTATCGTATGGGTAGATCTACAGACAGTAAGATTAACATAACTATAGTTATGCCTGAGCCAAATGAAGAGATTTGGAGAGCATTCCAAAAACTTTTTCAGAGAAAGATGGAACTTTCCTCACTGTGTTGCTTCACTTGATGGCAAACATGTTAGAATTAAGGCTCCTCAATTGAGAGGCTCCGAATATTTCAACTACAAGAAGTACCATTTAATTGTTTTGTTGGCATTAGTCGACGGTAATAAAAGGTTCCTTGCTGTAGATGTAGGACAGTATGGGAGAGTTAGTGATGGAAGTGTGTTTACGAAATAGTGCAATTGGCAATCGTTTGACTTAAGGAAACATTGGCTTGCCTCCAGATGAAAAATTTGGGCGGGGTCTCTTTGCCATACGTCATAGTGGGGGATGAAGCTTTTTCCCTTAAAAGATACCTTATGAGACCTTTTCCGAGAACAGGCCGACGACTCACTGAAGCAGAGCGAATTTACAACTACAGACTTTCAAGAAGCAGGAATACCGTTGAAAATGCTTTTGGTATTCTTTCTAATACTTGGAGGGAATATCATCATCCACTAGAGTGTCGTCATGAACTTGCTAATAAAATTGTCAAAGCTAAGGTAGTGTTGCATAACTACCTACGGGCATCATTGTTAACTCAGGCCAGTGTTCCGGCCAACGAAGAGGACGAAGAGGAGGTAGGCGAAGTAGTACAGCAATTAGTTCAAATGCGTGCTGGTACTGCAAGAAATGCAACAAGGGAAGCCCTAGGGGCTAGAACTTCTTTCATTGAGTACTTTATGTCTGATAAGGGCGAGTGGAATGGCAAGAAAGAGTAGTGAATCGCATAGTTTAAAAAATATTTTATAATAATTAGTATTATAATATAATTATATAATGTATTATGTATTTACCTGGTCTATGTAAAACTTTACTAATCTGCTCCCACGCATTATCCCTTACAATTTTGATTCCTATAATCATCCAAGGACTTTTTCCATAAACATGGTCGTTGTTTAACTTCCTCGATTAAAATTTCCAACTCCATGTTCGTTTACTGTTTGTTTAACAATACGCGTCGACACCACCTAGACTTGCAACGGCGCGGCGGGCGTAAATAAAAACCAAAACATACGTTGGACCGTTTACTGTGGAAGCCCGTACTCGGCGACGAATAAAAATATATCCGACAACAAAACATTCAACGACGCAGCCACAGTATAAAAAAGGTTCCACTTTATACCTTTTGGAACCTCGTTATACTGTGACGCAGCTAACATAGCGAACATCGCGAACATAGCGTACGCGGATCTGTGTGGCCAGTCTCGTTGTCCCACAACGGAAGATATATTTTCGTCGTATAGCGAACATCGCGTACGTAGCGAACATAGCGCTCTGTGTGGCCGAGCCTTTATAACAGGTAGCTCTTTCGGGACGACAGACTCAGTAAAACACAGGTTTAAATAAAAATATGTCTATTAATTTAATGTATGTACAATAAAAAAAAAATAAAATAAATTCTCCGCCGTATAAAATAAAAATAAAACGAATTCTACGTCTCGTCTGGATTCCCTCGACGAAGGAACTCCCCGGCGAACGTCTATAAAAGAAAGAAAAAGGTATTATTAATAACAACAAATTAAATGTGTGAATTCGATCGCACGCAGACTAGCTAACGACATTTTGATAATATAGAAATTATCAATTAGCTTCAATATTATCCTGTCAGTAATAATGAAAATGTAGGTCGGTCTTAATTTTTTGATGGCGCTCAAAACGTTTGTCGTTTTCCCTCTTTGGTCCCAATATTTTTCTCATAATCTTCCTCTCAAAAACTTTGTTGTTCTTCTTCTCTTGCTGTTAATGTAAACGTCTCTGCAGCATATACGACTATTGGTCTTATGGTCGTTTTGTGGATTTTTATTTTTATGATTCGGCTTATTTTTTATCTCTAATCATTTTTTTATTTCTACAGGACGCTGTATTTCCGCTTGAATTCTTATTTTCATATCTACTTTCATTTCTTCTGTTGCCTACTACTCCCAAATATTTGAACGTTTTAACCTCTTCGAAACCGTGTGCGCCTATTGTCAGTTTTGTCATTTGTGACTTCTTTTTCTTGCTTACGTTCATGTATTTTGTTTTATTTTCATTTATTTCCAGTCCTCTCAGTTTGGCTTCGTTTTCTATTTCTTAGAAGGTTTTCTTTATTGGCCTTTTAACTGTTGCTACTATGATTATATCTTTTCTGAAACCGTACTGGTAATCTCCTATGATTTGTTTTGTGTATATTGTTAGTCTGTCTCTAGTTATACCAATCCTTACTTTATATGTTACATTCAGTAAATTAATTGCTCGGTCGTTTGTATATTTTCTATGGTCTCTTTGTTTTAATATTATTACTATAATTCCCTTCTTCTATTCTTCGGGCATTATTTCCTGACTTCATATATTCTATATTAGCATTAGTACATTGTTTACCGGGTAGGAAAAGCTTAACATTCCTGGACGACTGTGAAGATTGCTAAGTCGAGGCGCAAGCCGAGACCTAGCAACACAGAGTCCAGGAATGTGGCTTTTCCTA
>OU898283.1:112302650-112321374 GCA_918026665.1 Diabrotica balteata
CCAACAGCTCAGAACACTAACGCGTCGAGAGGCGGGGAGTGAATCCTTTTTTTTTTTTTTTTCGTCGGGACGTATCGGCACACTTCGTGGCGCGAACGTCAAACGTCAAGAAGCGCGCGCTGGCCAATCATGTGGATTCACTCCCCGCCTCTCGACGCGTTAGTGTTCTGAGCTGTTGGACGTGAATCCCTGTCCTGGCATTTGGTTTTCACCTCTGGCTGCGTTGAGTAGTTGAGTTACTGTGACCAAATACCCATCTTGGTAGTTAGTATTCGCCTCTGGTTGCGTTGAGTAACTGAGTTACCGTTGCTAACTACCCATCTTCCTGTCCTTTGATTTCTTTTCTTTTTTCTTTTTCTTTGTTCTCCTGAAGAAGCTACATACAATTGTAGCGAAACGTCGAGATGAACCCACTTTTGGGTCACTCACAAATGACACGGTCCAAACCCGGAAGACGAATAAACTATCAGTCTTTTTTAGTTTTAATTCAAACAACGCTATTTGGAAGACAACGTGAGATCCAGAGATTCAGAGTAACCTTAAGATAATTACGAGAAATACAGCTTCATCAATAAATGTTGATTTTTATGCATTCTCAAGTTATTTGGGTTTTGGTTTGAGGTAGTTTGAATCGTAGTAGGTTGTCATTGCTTTCAATGCTTTAATTGGTGTTGTATCTACTTTGGTAAAAGTTTCTGTTTGTGTAACACTAACTGTGGATGCGTATATAACATAGTCGGATCCAAGGGAGGCAATTGGCCCCCCTCTCAAATCAAGTGATTTAATTTGTTTTAAACTTAGTTTAGACTTTAAACTGAATTAGAAAGAAATTCTAATATAAACCAGATATAAAAAGAAGCAATGGATGACGGAAGAAATTTTAGATTTAATGGAAGAAAGACGCCAATATAAGAACAAAGATAATCAAATGTACAAAAAAGTAGATAAACAAATTAACCACAGAATTAAGAAAGCAAAAGAACAATGGACAAAAGAACAATGCGCAGAAATAGAAGAATACTAGAAAAGACATGATAGTTTTAACACACATAAAAATTAAAGAATTAACTCACAACAATAGAACAAGAAAACCGGGAATACTGAAAGATGCAAATAGTAAACTTGTGTTGAATACTAACGACAAATTAAAGATATGGACAGAATACATCAATGAACTATTTGAAGACAATAGAACAGAACAGATGGAGATAAAAGTAGAACAGGTTATGGTTTGAAAGATATTAAAAGAGGAAATTAAAATGGCATTAAAAAGCAGCAAAAATGGTAAAGCATTAGGTCGAGAAGAAATCCCTATAGAAATCTTAAAATACATGAATGATGAAACCTTAAACATTATAGTAGACTTATTTAACTCAGTATACAAAACAGGACACATACCGAAATAATGGTTACTGTCCACCTTTTGTGCTATCCCTATAAATACAAACGCTAAATATTGCGGTGAATACAGAACAATATCACTAATAAGTCTTCTTAAATTATTCCTGAAAATAATACATGGTCGTATAAATAAAAAACTGGAAGAAGGAATAGATGATAGTCAGTTTGGGTTAAGAAACGGACTAGGAACCAAAGAAGAAACTTAGCTCAAGTTGTATTAAAAACAAAAAAAAAGCAATTTTAGATATTAAATCTATATGAATGGAAATAGTTTGACGTAGAGAGAGAAACTAGAAGATAAATACAATTTATAAATATTACATTTTTATATATGTATCTCATTTTAATAAATATCTTTACATTCATGTTTTTTATACTAAAATATGAATATAACTACTAAAAATTTAAATTGCAGCTTTTTATAGGTTCTTTCATTTTTACGCCAATAAAGAAAATATTTGATGTTCTCACCGATCATGATTATGATTCTAATCACCTCTAAATAGATTAAAATCATGTGTATGTATTTGACGGCAACAGAATACTTACATATTATATGGATAGTGCATACCAAACACCAAGTGTGTCTTTTAATAACAATTTGTAAATTTAAATAAATTATACAAAATAGGTATTAAAAGAAAAAAAAATATTAACGAGAGATGAAAATGTAATGAGATGGTGAAAAAATATATAAGGAAATGATTATCGTCAAAGGAAAAGTTATCATATGTCTCGAAATTATTTATTCCCTCAAAGACGATTTGATGATATTAGCGCATGAGAAATAGTATTATTTTGGATGCAAAATGTAACGTATATAATAGAATTTGACTATATTGTAAATTGTCATTATCGGAGGAAAAAAACCTCGTGTGTAATAGCCTAATAAGTTTAATACCAACTTTCAACAAATCTGAACTTCAATTTAGTGTAAAACAAAAGTGAAGAAGTCAAAGATTGTTCTTTACATGTACTTAATATATCTTTCTTCTTTTTTTTGTAGGCATAACTCTATCTATCTTAAAATACACAAACATTGGAAAAACAGACGTGACTCTGTTTTTAAATGTGCCTCCAGTAAGTTTTCGTTCCATCGTTTTCGTGGTATTCCTACTGATCGTCTTCCTATTGGGGACTGTTTCTTGCCGTCTTTACTACTCCGTTTGTTATCATTCTTCTTATATGATCGTTTCATTCTACTCTTCTATTTTTTAGCTAGTTCTTGATGTTCTCCACCTTACATCTATGTTGTATATCTGTACTTCTAACCCTGTCCCACAGTGTCTTGCTATTAATTTTTCTGTTTTCATCTCTGCTGTTTCTAACATCCTTTGCATATGTTTTTGCCGCGTATGTGATTATTGGTCTGATGACTGTTTTGTAAATTTTGCCTTTCATTTCTTTTCCGAAATTTTTATATTGTTTCATTTAACCAGTCTGCGGCTCTGTTTGATCTATTCACTTGATCTTTCACTTCAGTTTCGAGCTTTCCGTAGCTAGGTATGATGTCTAGATATTTAAACTCCATCACTTGTTCTATTATCTGACCTTCCAGCTCCAATTTACATCTTAGTGAATTTGCTGTTGAAGTAGGATTTTTGCTTATGAAGTAAGACAGGCAATCAACAAGCTTACATATAACAAAGCACCAGGTCCAGATATGATAACAACAGAAATGCTTAAAGCCACAGAAGAAACCGGCGTAAAGTTACTTCATCTACTCTGTAACCAAATATGGCATTCCAAACAATGGCCTGAAGACTGGACAAAATCTACAATAACGACCATATATAAAAAAGGCAGCTTCCATAAATGCGACAATTATAGAACTATCTCTCTTATATCCCATGCCAGCAAAATAATGCTACATATAATAAATGAAAGACTGAAAACATTCCTTCAAAGAGAAATTCCACAAGAGCAAACTGGATTTACCAAAGGTAGAGGCACTCGAGAACACCTGCTGAATATAAGACAGATAATCGAGAAATCTAGGGAATTCAACATCCCACTATACATCTGTTTTATAGATTACCGTAAAGCGTTCGACAGGGTCAAGTGGAGACACTTATGGCGAATACTAAAAGAAGTAGGCGTACCACAACATCTAATTACGCTTATAACTGAACTATATGAACACACTACTGGATCAGTTAAAGTACTTGACACAAATGAAATCGTAGGCTTCCACGGCCAGAGTCAGAATTATAGTTTATTCGTCTTCCGGGTTTGGACCGTGTCATTTGTGAGTGACCCAAAAGTGGGTTCATCTCGACGTTGCGCTACAATTGTATGTAGCTTCTTCAGGAGAACAAAGAAAAAGAAAACCAAAAGACAGGAAGATGGGTAGTTAGCAACGGTAACTCAGTTACTCAACGCAACCAGAGGCGAATACTAACTACCAAGATGGGCATTTAGTCACAGGATTCACTCCCCGCCTCTCGACGCGTTAGTGTTCTGAGCTGTTGGACGTGAATCCCTGTCCTGGCATTTGGTTTTCACCTCTGGCTGCGTTAAGTAGTTGAGTTACTGTGACCAAATGCCCATCTTGGTAGTTAGTATTCGCCTCTGGTTGCGTTGAGTAACTGAGTTACCGTTGCTAACTACCCATCTTCGTGTCTTTTGGTTTTCTTTTTCTTTGTTCTCCTGAAGAAGCTACATACAATTGTAGCGAAACGTCGAGATGAACCCACTTTTGGGTCACTCACAAAAGACACGGTCCAAACCCGGAAGACGAATAAACTATAATACTTGACACAATTTCGAACGAGTTTCATCCAGAACGGGGTGTCAGACAAGGATGTATACTATCTCCACAATTATTCAACATATATGGAGAGTATATTATGCGAAGAGTATTTGAAGGATGGGAAAAGGGCATCTTAATAAATGGTCATAAACTAAACATCCTACGTTTCGCAGATGACACAGCCCTTCTTGCAAATAGTCAAGCGGAGCTGATGGAACTTATACGACTCATCGAAAACGAAAGTCAAATATTTGGTCTGCAATTAAACATGTCAAAGACAAAGATCATGATAGTGGATAGACTACACAACAATCATCCACACATAACCACAATTGACCGGTTCGAGGTTGTGAGCTCATACTTATATCTGGGATCATTAATCACAAACACAGGGTCATTACAAGAAGAGATTAAACGTAGATGTGATCTAGCAAAAGTTGCCACAGCAAAAATGACCAAAATATGGAAGGAATGTCAAATTTCAAGAGCGATAAAGTTGAGGTTGATTAACTGCTTAATATTCCCAATACTGACCTACGGATGTGAATCTTGGACTCTGAGACAATCGGAGAGAAGAAAGATAGACGCCACTGAAATGTTCTGTTGGAGACGAATGTTACGAATTCCTTGGACCGACCGTAGAACAAATAATTCAATTTTAAGAGAGCTACGAGTTAGCCAACGACTCTTTAGTAAAGTCCATCTCCAACAATTAAAATATTTTGGGCATGTTATGAGAGCAAACACAGAAAACATGGAAAGACTCATAACACAAGGAAAGGTAGAAGGCCGAAGATCACGAGGAAGATCCCCAACAAGATGGATAGATCAAATTACAGGAATATGCAAAAACCTATGCATGAATTAAAAGAAATGACCAGAGACAGAGATCTCTGGAGACGGACAATACACGACATCACGTCGACCACTACACTCCCCCTGGGGGGTCAGGATTGAAGAGAGAAATTTGCTGTTGTAACGATGCATTTTATCTTTTTTCGGAAAATTAACATGTTAAATTTTCTGCAGGTTATATTAAATTGGTGCAGCATACGTTGTAAATCATTTTCACTTTGAGAGAGTATTATTGCGTCGTCTGCTTTTTAGTCTTACTTTTTTTTATTATTTCATCCATAATCAGGTTGAACAATAGAGGATCACGTACAATAAGTGGATAACGTCCTTTAATTTGACCCGGTCAAATTACTTATTAAGGTTCACGAAACCTAGATATGCCCGTTTGTTGTATTCTAATGATTTCTTTTGCACTTGTCTCATTACAAATATGGCGTCGGTGCATGATCTTCCCGACCTGAAACCTTGTTGCTATTCTGCTAGCGTTATAATATCATTAAGTTTATTTGTTATTACTTAAGTTGTTAATTTTAGTGTTGTGTATAATAAATTAATTCCTCTGTAATTTTCCGGTTCCGACTAGACTCCCTTTTTGAAGAGAGGTATGCTTGATCTCCATTTTTGAGGAATTCTGTTTTGTTCTATTATTTTTTGGATTACATTAATTCCGTATTCCCCTGTTGGTTTTTAATTATAGTTATCTTTAATTTTCCTTTAGTTAAATTTGATTTCAATACTCTCATGTTTCTATTGTTTTCGATGGTATTTGTTTTGTTTGATAGGCTCGCAAGTCTGATCTTATGCTCTTTTTAACTTTATTGTTGATTGCCTTATACTCTGGTGATTCTTTAGATGTTCTTCTTCTTTGTTCCATTAAATCCAGTGTTTTTTGTTTCAATTTCGTTTTTCTCGGATTTTTATTTTAACCACAGATTTTTTTGAAGTTGATGTTATGTCATTCGTTAATTTTTATGTTATTTCATTGACTACACTAAAATTATGTCACTCTAATTTGTATCTAACGCTGAAGTTATACCTTCACACTTTGTTTCCACATCCAAATTTAAAAGGTAGATATGTAGTTGTTTATTGATTACTGCTCTAATATATTTGATTTATTGTAGTAACGTTTCTTAGTGTATTTATTTTGACGAACGTCGAACTAAAACTAACAATAAATTACCAGCATGGCAGAAGTGTAGAGTAGATGTAAATATCCAAGTTATTTGTGACATAACTCTTGAAAGTTCAATGTAAGACAAATGAAAGTGAACGTTTTGCACTGTTTTATTACACTTATTTATGGTAATGAGTTAACTTAATCGTTTCAGATGAATCTTGTAACTGGATTTTAACTATTTCAAAACGATTCATTCATTTCCGCTCTTGATTTCGTTCTTATTATCCATCTATCATCTTAGTAGGCCAATGGCAGTATGATTTGATTTGGTAATAGAAAATGTGGGTAGCAATATGACAAATTAATACTTTTTTGTATTTAAAACCGTATTTTACCGATGTCTATGTACAAAATAATTGTTTATGATTGAAATCAATGTAAAAGAGCTTGAAAATTGCAGTAAAATTAATTTTAACTTTGCTGAAATCCTTCTGCACACAGTGGCGGATTCAGAAATTTTTGTCGGGGTGGGCGTGGTCAATTGTCTTAAGGGTGATTCTGATAACGATTTAGATTTTTGCACCTTTACGATTGATCTAATTTGTGCCTCATGTAAGGGAACCATTTTCTAAATAATTATTTTAAGCGATATATTAAACCAATGAGAAGGTATTAAATCCCAAATACCCTATGCGTACAAAGAAGGGTACAACATTAAGGGGTGTTAATTTTAAATAAAAAAATAATAATTTAAACCCACATACCCTATGACAGTAAAATCGAGTGTAAAAGACTATTAAACCAAAATAAAGTTATTAAAATATAAATACTGAAAAATCAAGGACTGTCAATTTAAACTAGATATTTTAAAGACATTTAATTTAAACCCACCTATCCTATGGCTACAAAATCAAGAACAAACCAATGATAAATAAGTATAAACCAAAGTTAAGTAATTTAAATGCAATAACTCAATGTAAGTGTAAACATTAATGAATGTATTAAACATTCTTAATAAACTCTACCTATGAGGCGTATAGAAGCCTTTGAAATGTGTTTTTCGAAGGATGCTGACAATTTCGTGGACAGAGTACGTGACCAACAACAAAGTGCTGAGAAGAATGAGGACTGAGGGAGAACTAAATATTGTAAACACTAGAAAAACAAGTAATCTAGGACATATTTAGAGGGGAGAAAAATAAAACTTTCTATGACTCATACTGGAAGGGAAAGTAGAAGGAAAAAGAAGTCCAGGCAGAAGAAAATGCTCCTGGCTGAAGATTGTAAGAGACTGAACGGGCATAGGACACATTCAATACTAAGAACAGCTCAATATAGAGAGCAATTTGCTGTAGTTATAGCCACCCTTCCGTAATTAAGAAGGAACCTTAAGAAGAAGTGTATACAGCATTTTATTTAAATTAATGTATTCAACAAAAAACATAATATAATTTAAGAATAGTTATTTTTATAATTAGGCTACAAGTGAGTAAAATATTTTTTACTCGGTATTGAAATTTTTCTCACGAAAATGTATTCTTTTTGCCTATCCGATTCAGCAAATCGCTCTATGTTTGCATCAACATCTAGAGATATTTCTGAATGTACATTGATTAGTGCTAAACCAGTTAACCTTTCCTCCGAAGTTCTGTTTCTAAGCCAAGTCTTTAGACGCTTAAGCGTAGAAAAACTACGCTCTGCTGTTGCTGTACTGACTTACTTACTTACTGTGTAGCGTTATAACCCTTCATGGGTTTTAGCCGACTCGACAACATGCCTCCACTGTTTCTTGTCTTGAGCAACCTCCATCCAATTCTCCGTCAGAATGTCTTCTGAGGTCTCCTGCCCATTGGAGTCTTCTGGACTGTATTTCTTTTATGATGTTGGCATCTGGGTAGAGTTTTTCGAGTTCTGTGTTAGTTCTTATCCTATATTGCCCTGATGCTTCATCTAGCCCATGGTAATATTATCTCGCCACCGGAGACGAGGGCGTCCGCGTGGTCTTTTTCCAGTTGGGACTTCCTTCCACACCAGTCTTACTGTTCGTTCGTCAGAATGTCTTTTGAGGTGTCCTTGCCCATTGGAGTCTTCTGGAATGTATTTCTTTTATGATGTTGGCATCTGGGTAGAGTTTTTCGAGCTCTTTGTTAGTTCTTATCCTATACTATCCGGATGCTTCATCCAGCACAGGACCAAAGATCTTCCTTAGGATTTTTCTTTCCCAAACACATAGTCTCTCTTCGTTTGCCTTTGTTATTGTCAACGTTTCGCTTCCATACATCACAAAGGGTCGTATGATTGTTTAATAGACCTATATCTTCGTACGTCTTGTTAGTTGTTTCGATTTTCTAAGGTTTTGGAGGGCAAAAAGACATCTGTTGCCGGCCTGAATCTTGTTGTTTATTTCTTGTGATACGTTATTGTCTTCAGTTATTGTTGTTCCAATATACTTTAATTCTTTAACGCGCTCAAATTAAAGTCATCGATGGTGATGTTCTGACCGATTCTGTCTCTGCTTTGGTTATTGCGGCTCATATACATATATTTCGTCTTGTTTTCGTTGATTTGGAGCCCCATCTTCTCTGCTTCCTTCTCGAACCTCACTTAAGTCTCCTTCATCCTTAATCGTGTGTTTCCTATTAGATCGATATCGTCTGCAAATGCCAGTAGTAAGTTTGGTCCTTCTCGATGAAATACTGTATTCGGTTTTTCGATTCTTGCACTTCTGATTATGTGCTCCAGAGCTAAGTTGAAGAGTTGTAGTGCACTGACTGACTGGCAGTATAATTAATATTTGCAGAAATATTCTGATATTTGGATACATATGAATATCGCAGTTCTCTAATACTTCTAAAATAGAAGTTTTCCATTATTTTGCACGACTCTTTTCCACTTTTGAATCCATAGTGAAAACTCTTGTTCTAATGTGGAATATGCAGTAGATGGTTCAATAATATCCTGGATGGTGTCAACAATTTTTTTTAATGCAAATTAATCTTCTGGTGTGTTATCAGTTTTAGGTAAAACAACTCGAAGATTAAATAGATGCATAACTTTCGGTAAAAGTCGTTCTTTTAAATCAGTTAAGATATTGTCTAAAAAAAGTAATTAAATAGATTTTCGAAAATACTCGTCGTAAGAGTTAGCAGGTTGGTTTTGACGACAGGTTTGATGGGAAACTATACGAAGAATATTCAATTAAATGTCTAGCTTTTCAGCTATTTCTTTTACTTTATAGTAAAGTTTGCTAAAAACAGATTCAGCATTTGATCTTTTATTTTAAAGAATTTATTTCGTGTCCTCTATGGCCTCAGTAGCCTTCTTCAAATCTAACTTTGGTGACTGAAAAAGACGACTATACTTCATTCCACGAATATACGACTGTTTTAAATTCGCTTTAAGGTGTCGATTTAAATGGTCCAATGTGCTGAATTGTACAATAGTAAATTCTTCCCATTTTTAAGATACTGTTAGGACAGATACAAACATTAGATTTAAATATGAAGTCGTGATATAAATATAAAGTTAATAGTTTATAGAATAGTTGTAATTCATAATGATTTTGAAGTATATAATTACTATCATGGAGTTTAGTATTGTAAACAAGTTGGTTTTTGAATTATGTGATTTAAATCAAATGTAACAATACTTAAGTGATCAAATAGTGTAATTTATTTAGTCGAATATTCAATAAGTATTAAAAAAAAAACAAAAAAACTTAATTATTCACTTATTCTCTTAATCTTCTAAAACTATCATCAACGATCAGATTCACAGCCATAATCAGTCGGCGATATATGAAACTGTATATAGATTTTCGTTACTTTTTAATATCTGTAACGACTCAGTACTTTAACTAGCAATAGCCGGTATGTTATACCCGTTATTTTACGAACTTTTAAGAGTAATAAACTCAAAGCAAACAAATATTTAAATCTAACAAAGTGAAATATTAGATCCTTTTTCTGGTTTCTGAATCATCGTTCTGCCAATTTCTTTTCGTTTATATTAAAAATAGTATATTTCTTTTATTATAGTTGCAATACCTAATAAAGTTATAAAATAGTGTAATATCAAAGAAACCCGGCATGCCTCTTTGGTGTTTACATTTCACGAAAAGCTTACCCAAATGTCTGATGAACACATTTGGCTTCATAGACGTCATTGTATTTATTTGTAGATTTTAACTGAAATAATTTTAGTTTAGATGTCATACTAGTAGACCCTTTTTATTGGAATAATGATTGGACCAATTTACCTTTATACTTCTTCTTGCACAGTAAAATATTCGTTGTCGCAGTAAACCAAAACAGTCGTATATTTGTGGAATAACCTATAAGTGATATAGTTGTACCTAAAACATCACTAAGACAAACTACTAAAATCAGAAATCATGGGCTCCTAATAGTTTGCATTCATGAAATGCATCAGCTGACCTTTTACTGTACTTCCGCGTAGAAATTGTTTCAAGAGCGTTGTATATTTTGATGATTGATTCGCCCTGGAATTGAAGATGACCTTTATGCGTTCCAACCCAACGAGTTTCACAAATACCTTGGACAGCAGCCCCAGTTTCTTTATTTGTGTTCCCTAACGTATCAGACAGAGCTAGTGCAACAATAATATTCACTTTGATATTTATTATAGATAAATTATAAAATGTAGCACTCAGTCTCAACAATTATAATACATATTCAAATTACAAACAACCAATTTGTAGACAAAACTGAAGATAAGAAATACCTAATACAAAATAAAAAAAAATGTGCTGATTTCGTGCGAAAAGTCATGCCATGTACATTGAATGAGCAATAATGTGTGAGCGGTAATTCTATCTCATCGATAATCGAACGATTCTTTGGCACTCAAATGACGAATTGACAACATTTGAAAATTGCGTAACTCTAAGTCTGAATTCGCGGAAGTCGGGGTAGCGTTAGTCGAGGTATTACTGTATTCAGAATTGTTGATTTTTTAAAAATCTAAAAAGGTTTCCGCATAATTCTACACTTACCCCTAGAATAAATGAGTTTAAATCATTTTCACTCGTGACTTTCTGCTTATAGGGTTGATGGGTTTTAAATTATTTTTTTTAGGATTATTCGATTGATTAATTTTGTTTGGGAGGGGGGGTCATGACCCCGTGACACCCCCTTGGATCCGCCACTGTCTACACGGTGTTTGAAAACAAAATATCAAGTCACCTTCCGAAGCATACGTACTGTCATTAGTTAGACGAATTTAGTGACAAGTCAGATCGAAAAGTCTTAGCCACGGTGATCGTCAACGTGAACTAGGTTATAGATTAAGATAATATAGTTTGTTGGTCAATTTTGTTAGATATAGTATAATGCCCCCCCCCCCTACACACAGGACTCAAGCAAATAATGTGAATACCAAATTGGTGCTAGAGGAGAAGACAATAATATTTAAACCTACACTCAAACTTATTTGGAGCTACGATATAGAATTCCAGGGATGTGAAAAATGTCCAAATTCAAAATCGTACAAACATCAGCCCAAAACGTTGAGGATGATAACCGATGCTTCTTGGTTTGATCCAATTAAACCCTCCATGCAGACCTGAGAATACCATTCATAAAAGACACTTTATACAAACATACAGCTAAACACCATGAAGCAATCAACGCTCTTGTTAATGCTTTAGCAAGAATTATAAGACCAAAAAAAAAGTGACCAGAAAAGACTAAAAAAGTATTCCAGAAAAAAGTTTTGCTAAAACACATAAGTCCAATCTCCACAAAAGATTAATTAGCGCGAGAGAGATAATATGTAACAATAATGTCTTTAAAGTACTTTACAATTTCACTTAATTTAGCTTTTATTTTTGCTAAAATTTCACCTTTTAGAAAAATGCCTTTCTTCATTGCTTGTTTCTTCAGCTTTCCTACATACAATAGTTTACTTAAAAAAACATTATTTTCCGCAAAATATTAGATATCTTTCGTTTCAACCTACGTAGTAATAAATTTATGGGAAAAAAACCATATTTTACAGAAGATCATATACAATTTAACCTTTCCAATATGTAATGATTGCGCAACCAAAGCCATTAGACGAATCTAGTGACTACTTTCTTTTCAACTCATCAGGCTCACCTATTTAACGAGACGCCATCCGATATTTGAGTTGATTTAATTACTAGTAAAATTCTATAATATCCATTTGCATCATTTATTTCTGTATTAATTATTATAGATATGTAATTGGCTGCATACTAATAAAATTAAAAGGATTTTTTACTTCGATTATATGATCCGTCGATTAAAACTGTAACAAACAGTATTTTAGTAAATCTAATTTAGCTTTGTATGACAAGCATCATGCCAATTTATCCAGTTTATTATTTCATTGATTTTGTTAATTTAATCTTTCGTGAAGGTGGTCGAAATTTGGCTGTTGTGGCATAAAACTTCGACATGTGTTAAAAAAAAATTAAAAATCGTCGTCATTTACCCAGAATCACTTTAATTTATGTTTCGTAAATTTAATATTTTTTTTATTATCAATGTATATTTTTATTTCTTTACACATATAGAAAAATTTATAGAATAGACCTATACAAATCTGATAATGTGGACCTTCTTCTTCTTTATGCACCGTAAATTATGCAATTTTCGTTTATTGCTTTTGGCGCGTAATTAACTGTAATTTGTTTGAGATAGTGTGTCTTAACACAAATAACATATTAGTAAGAAGTTCATTAGTTTTATGTTTATTATTAGTATAATTACCACGCAATTATAAAGTTCATTTCTTCATGCATTTAGGGAAGGGTAAAGGGGGGCGGAAACGCGATTTTTAGCATGGGAAACCCAAAAGACTGGCCATGTCTATGAACTCTAGGCAAAATAATAACCATGCACGGTGTCATGAGTGACAACTGAGAGGTGACAGGGGACAAGATTATTATTGCAATGGTGATTATGAGGCGAATATGTTTAATAATTAAATGTTTTATTTACATCCATTAAGTTTAAAATAACAACTTCACGTGGCGCTGCAGAAATAAAGAACTTTGATGGAAATCAAAAATATTCATACAAGATTTGTGGACAAAAACAATAAGTGAGGACAACGAAATGGATAATTCTGATCAAAACGATGGATTGAGTATTACTTGCAGCTAAAACAGCTCGAAAAAATAATAATACCTAGGTGGAATAATCTTACCAATTCAGAAAATAAATTGCACGATTTGCTGATGCGTATACGAAGATAGGAAACAAATAATATAACCCAGTAAACACTTCCTAATTGGGAGAACACGAATTTCGCCAAATAGGGAGAAAAAGTTGAGCACATATACGAAAATGCCACAAAGTGAAGAAGTTGAAAAGCAATCAAATAAAAAGAGTTTTGGACAGTTGGAGACATGACTACTTGTCAAAATCTACAACAGCGATATAGTAGCAAAAACCTGTCACAAACCTAGAAAAGAAGAAGTGGATAATGAAGGAGGATGATACTCTCGCGCGGGAAATGGCCACTAGCGAAGATAATCGAAACACATCCCGGAGCTGAAGGTTTGACAAGAGTCGCAACAATAAATTCAAAAAGAGAATGGAGAAGTAATTACCGTCCTTTACAGATATAGTGCTTAAAAAGAATTCTTTTAAGCATTTCTGCTTCCTATACACAACTTAATACCAATAGTACGAGAGCCCACCTCACGAAAGACAAATAGAGCAAGTAGTATGTGGAGAAAATTTATGTTTTGATCCATCCTATTTTAGTATTTTTGAAGCCATCAAATGCAGATTTGTACAAAATTTATACCCCGTTCCCCGGATTATATTCAGAGCATCTAAGCAATGTCTACGTAAATCGAGGATATTTAGAATAAAAACTCATCTACAAAAGAAAAAAATATTGGATGGTGAACGAACGATAGATTTAATGGTAGAAACGCTGGAAGATATGTGTAAGACAAACAATATAATAAATTGTGATTCACTATCGAGCCAGCTAAATAGAGGAACGAGCAAAAATGATAAGTCAAGCATTAGATCTGGAAGTTAAAAGAAGGCTGAAGAAGGGTCTTCTAGCAACAGTCCTCACATCAGTATTTGGGGTAAATGATGAAGTATACAGGGACATAGATTCCTTGGACGAAAATCAGAAGGATCTAATAAAAAATTCAAAGCATCAGACGAAGCTGATGTTAAACAATAGCTTGATTAACTCTACAGAAGAAAGAATAAATGGACATTTAAATAGGTTCCGAGAAGCACTGATAAACGGAACTAAGGAAATGTCTAAAGGCCTAAGTGATGTCTCATATATAGCTGACACATTAGAGAAAGAGTACATACGACTTAAAGTGGAAACGACTTATAACCGTGCAATGGAATATGCAAAAGAACATGCGAACACATACGAAAAAATATTAAATCTTCATTACAATCATGGACACTTCATAGATATTATAAAACCCGGACAAATAGAGTCAATCATTTCGAATGCTACAAGGTTCCTTCCACAAGGAGAAGATATAAGAAGGCAGCCAACAATATATACGGTCGTACAAAATGAAGAAGGAGACAATCGTCATTCTTGGCTATTTCCTAATAATTGACAACACTAGATACAACCTACTGAGAGTCACAGCTCTTCCGTTGTCGGTGAAAGTGGTGTTGTGCGCTCGTTGTTTGTCCCAAGAATCCTACTTGCAGTAGATTACAATAACTTATACTATTTTGAAGTAATATATGAAGATAAAGAAAGGTATATAGAATTAAATAAGGAGAGTTGTATGTTCACCAATCGGAATCATTAATATGGACACCCAGCCAAACTGTATCTTAAATGAATTATATGATAGAACTACCAACACCACCTGCAATATAATAGAAGTGCACGATAAAGAAGCCAGTTGGTTGAAAATGAGCACACTGACCTCTGGTTAGTCATTCCAGATATGCTATAAATTTAGCTATAATGTGCGACGGTTTCGATCTGAACATATAATCAATCAAACGAGTTTTATAAAACTGTTACCAAAATGCGTTGCTCAGATCCGAAACATAACATTAATCACATCCAGTAATGTATTGGAAACAGCAATTGAAGTTATTTAAAGACCCCGTCAGTCCGATTGAAGAGCTTATGCAGATGCCAATCATAAAGCAGATCAACATTCCCAGACATAATATAGATATTCGGGGAGATGAGTTGCCAAATATTGTACTTGAGGCAGAGCAGTTTGACCAAGATATATCTGAACACACGTGGAAAACCATTGCTAACCATCAGTGGATTCCTCATTTAACCACGGGACTAGACACTATATTCATTATGTTGATTGTCATTATGTGGATAGTAGTCAGATATATTTGAAACTCCAAGAGAGCCAGAAAACAAAGGCATCAAGGTTCTTGCATCCAACCTCATCCAGCGCCTCGAAGACATACGGTATCACAACCAAATTTAAGTAAAACTTTAAAGAAAGCCCCTCCTAGACTTACTAGATTAGAATTAGATAGTTTAGCTGAATAATAAATTCTAAATATTCAAGTTATATGTAGCACTGCTCGGGTGTCATAACAATTAAAAAACCGAGTGAAATTAGTGTTATGATTATTGTTATATTATTATTATTTTATATTTTATATGTGTTTAGCTATTTTCTATTGGCCGTCTGTTTCTTTTATATAGTAGCCAATATGTTCAATCACAAATTAATCCCTTAATTTGTAATCTCACATTATTCTTAACTTCTTAACCTTTTATAGTTTCACTGTGTATAATTGAAACATTGTGAAACATATCAAGTAATATTTTAATAATTAGAGTCCATTAAACCAGCAAATTAGCAAACTTAATAAATTGCCAAAAATATATTTTCTAATTGAACTTGAGTGAGTGAATATGAGTGTTACAATAACGGCCTAGATTAAATTGTATTGTAAGCTCATAGTTCAAAGTTGTTAGTATGATAGAAGCATTAACCTCTGTGCTAAGGTATACATTATTTGTGAAATTATAAATTGGGGATTTGAGCTCATATGAGCGCAGTATATTATAGAAAGTTACCTAACCAACAACTAGTAGTGTAATTATTGGTAGCTGTGAATAAAACTATAATTTTTACTCCACACTTCAACCATTTATTTAGCATCGTCGATCGAGAAGAATCGACTAAGGGCATTAGAAAACAATTCGATCCTGATATTTACATCGGATTTGTCCATTTATGTATGATTTTTGAGAATTTATCTGTTAGTGATAAAAAATTCAATTATTTTAGAAAGAGACATCTTCTAATGCTGATCTGAAAGCAATAATTAGTTATGTTCAAAATGGCTGTCCTTGAGATAAAGGTAAAGTTCCTCTTAATTTGCAATTTTATTATTTTATTAAAGATGAACTTTTTGTAAGCTAATGGTTTAATTTTTAAGAGTTCTTGTGTAGTAGTTATAGTCTTGTATAGTATTATATACAGAAACATGATTTTTTTCTTTAACGTTATTAGCGAAAAGTCATTCAATACCTGCATATTTGGATTTGAAGATTCAAGTCAAATAAAGCAAACCAAACAATGATTTTATTTCAATATTAACAGTATAATTAACAACCGATCTTGTATTTCCATATTTGTGCAACACTTCAAGATATTTTCTTATCTGTCCACTCAACAATCGTGTCCATTATTTCTCTTGGCTATAAAGTGACCAAAATTTAAATGTATTTTTTGGATAACATTTATGTTGTTGTGGATGTTGTTTCAGACAAGGATCTACAGACCGAGAATTTGGCATCCAATTCCACGCGTTCGCGCAATCGTACTTGTAAGTTCGTAGAGTCGGCTGAGTTACAATTCATATTAATATTAAATGTATAATAAATTAAAGTTTTTATTATTGTAATAATATTAAAGCTTTAATACTATTTTTTAATATTAATAAAATAAGTAATAAATATTGCCCTTACTAAAAAAAGTACGAGATAAATATAACTCTTTTTTATATCTTTACGTAATGCTAAGGTAATAAATGTAAAATCCTTCATACAAGACTAAAGTAGTACCTATAATTTGAATAAGCTGGTTTTGCCCATAACTGACTGTCTAATTCTAATTACCTACTAATTTGCATAACATCTATATTGGTCCTGGTCATATGCTGTTTTAATATAGGATGTTTCATTTCGCTGTTGAAACTCATCCGATATTAATGTTTTTGGAAATTTTTATAAGGCTGAGAGTACTTAATCGAATACTCGAGTATTGTTGAAAAAAACTGAATTGAAGGTACTACACAATCGAAAACTCATAAAAATTAAACATTTCCGGTATTCCGTTTTCCAATCGTATTTTGTTTTCGAGATATATTTAAATTGGGAATTTTTTATTTAGTTTCCACTTTGTTCAGGTTCTGTTTTATTTAATTTCAGTATATAAAAGCCTGTACATATTATCCAAATGTTTATTTGGAAGTTCTTAATCTTAAGTGATCAGAAACAATTTGCTATTTAGGAAATGAAAATTGTGTTTTGTTCCTTAGTTCTTAATTTGCTATAACATTTCTCATTTGATTTAATAAAAAATATTGTAAATTCATTTTTTTTGAATAATTATAACAACGACTTACATCCGAGTAGCTTAAACACTTTAAAGAAAATATAACGAATACGCTCACGACTCGAACGAGTCGTTTCTTCGTTTCACATAAAATATTACAAATTTATTTAAAATCACCCTTTATTTAATATATACTTATTTATTCATCACAATTAAAAAAAAATACAAGTCAGCACAGCGTGTTGATTTCCATGAAAATACGCTAAGCAGTGATAATGATTGCATGTACCTAAGTTAATATTTTTGTCTTTTGTTGTTTTTATATTGAAATTTCCCCTCTCAAGGCATTTGCAAGAAAATTGCACTTTCCATGTAATAAAACGAGTTATTTTATCTCCTACTTTTTTTAAGCAAGGCGCAATATTTTAATTGCTTAATATTAATATTATATTAAAAAATAGTATTAAAAGCTTTATAATATTACCAATATTAAAAACTTTAATATATTATACATTATAATATTAATATGAAGAGTAGAAAACATTACATTTAAATTTGGCAAATTGTAACTCCACCGACTAGACAACTTACAAGTACGATTGCGCGAAGCCGTGAATTTGTATCCAAATTCTCGGTCTGTAGATCCTTTGTTTGTTTCAGTGCTGGTAAATTGACAGTCATATCACTTCTGGTTCGAGAGCATGCTGGAAGATATTTTGACCACGTATATCTGTTTTTCCGTATCAACATTTTGTATGTCATGCCTATATATTTCATTCTTATCAATAACAACCTTAAGCTGTTTTTATACCATATTTCAGATATAATAAAAATTATATTTTAACGAACAAGTATCAAATTGCTAATTTTATGTATTAAATCTTGTAAAAAGACCCTTTTCTAGAATCTCTAGAAGAAAATTTGGTATTCTTTGGTTAGTTTGAAAACATTAGAGACAAGACTAATACAGATTCTAGAAAGGCCTCTTTCACAAGATTAATACATAAATGGCCAATTTGATACTTGTTCGTTAAAAAAAAAAAAAAGCTTAAGC
>OU898283.1:112321874-112360881 GCA_918026665.1 Diabrotica balteata
GAGATGGTATTTAGAAAACAAAAACTCGTTATTCTATAACAAAGCGGATTTAGGTAAAATAGATCCACTATAGATAACCTAATAGACTTGGAGTCAGAATACATGACGCATTTGCAAATAAGCAAGATTGTATCGCAGTCTTTTTTGATATGAATAATGATATGATACTGACTGGCGAAGTTTACAATACTTAACAGGAAAATCACTCCTAAGTTTACGATGCAAATATCTTTCTCTCTCATATGCTTTATAAATAGCTAGTAATAAAGAACATCCTACTTATACCAATGCGTTCACAGATCGATTTCAAGACACTTTCTCTACAACAAGACTAGATACACCATTTTACAGAAAGAGTTAGAAGAAACCTTCATGACCTACATCTTGAATTTCCTAAAATTCTCTCAACAAATTTTCCTAACTTCTTCACCTTGGTTAATACCAATTCCCAAGATTATTACTAACCTTGGTAATATATAAAAAAAGTGAACTATAACAGACCTGATCAAACAATAATTCTTAATAGAAATGGAAACTTAATAGAATGGAAAAATCACTATAAGATATATACTGATGCATCCAAATCTTCAGACGGTGTGGTGCAGCCATCCTCACACCCAATATATCCTTAAAATTTAAATTCAATTCCATTACTTCGTCATACACTGCAGCGTTGTTTGCAATATTACAAGCACTTATTAACATAAAAGAGTCAAAACAGTCCCCGTCTCTCATAATAACCGATTCACTAAGGTCACTTCACACTATCAAACGTTTATATACCAATAATCCAATTGCCTACATATCCAATCAGAATAGATAATCTAAATAATAATAAGATCACTGTTGACTTCATGTTTGTTCCATCAAATTCAGGTATACAAGGAAATGAAGAAGTAGATGAACTAGACCGCTTTGCATCCTTCAGCCAGGACTCCAGTCTTATTAATGACGTTTCTTCAGATGAATTCAAGTCAGAAATACAATATAAAGTGTCAAATGCTGCAAAATAAGTGGAATGCATAAAAATAAACTTAAGCCGTAGCCAATAGACACGACCAAGTGAGAATAACACGTTTTGCGACTAGGACATAGTAACTTTACACATAAACACCTCTTTACGCGAACTATGCCGCCAATGTGTGAAAATTGTCAAGTAACACCCTCCGTGAAGCATATACTAAGTCTGTGCAACACATATGAAGCAGCAAGAAAGAAGCACACTATCCCAAATAATATAAAGAAAGCCTTAAAGCCGTCCGCACATGGGTCGACGCTCGAACTGGTTGAATCGATTTCGATCGCGTAGGTCTCTCCCCACCGCCCAAGTTCCTTCGTTGTTGTATTGAGCTTCACACACGGGGCGTTTAGTGGTCGTCTAGAATTGCAAATCTTCTCGTCTTGTACGACTCTCGTCTACATGCGATCGGTAGCGCATGAGAAAGTTCGAGTGAGACGCACGTTTTCAGTCATGGGATAAGATTATTGTATTTGCTTTCTTCGTTTTTATTGTTTTTGCCCTAAAATAATTTTTTTAAGATCGACGAATATTATGTTCGTTGTTTGTAGTACTACTAGCTTTGTAGAAATATATTGTTTGTAATATAAAATTCTGAAAACATTGAATTTCTGTTTCTAGGTGTTTAATATAAAATTCGTTGGGGAAATGTAAAAAATACCCTCAATTGTATAATTATACAATGAAAGAATATGCCAATATGGATATATAAAAAATGCGTTCTTCCTGGTTGGCAGATGTGAGCAAACAGCAAACTGAATCGACTAGTGTGCGGTGAACAATCGCTCATGCCGCAAGGTTCGTATAAGACGAGCACGACGCATGAACTTAGACGCGTGGCTTCGATCGACCAATGTGCGGACGGTCTTAGGAAAAAAACACGAATATTAAAAACACAATAAGTTACCTTAAAGACTCAGCACTGTATCATTTATTGTAATTTTGTGTAACTATACCTGTATTATATTTTTTAGGTCGCTAATAACCCTTGTGGTTACAGCTTAAATAAAAAAAAGAATAAATATTCTTATTCATTCCTATATGTTAGATAATTAATCTCACATTCGATTATTATTAGTAGCACTCGTTTAATTAGTTTGATCCATTATTGATTTACACATAAAACAATTACTAGATATTGACCCTGTATGGTAAAAGTATAACACAATGATAAAGTATGCGGAAAAAGAAAAATGCATTTTATTAATTTGACCTTAATCCAGTTCCTTCTATCATTAGTCATCCGGTTCTAATAATATAAAGAATAATAATGAGGGAGTTTGAAAAAATGTGCTAACCTCCAAACTCTATATCGCTTTGGCAACCTCTTAGGTATTTACTTTTGGTCGAGAGTAAATTATTAATCATTAAATGCGTTTCTGACTCTACAAATTATCATTTATAGTCTGCCAATTATCTATTATGCAGTTTGTTAAGGTACAACATTGTCGTCAAACTACACATATAGAGGAGCAAGTTCCTTCTTTTCGAAATGTTTAAGGATGTTTTATTATAGACTTATGCATAAACAGGCTTCTGTGTTTCTGAGGCTACTATTATTTTTGGGTATAATATTTAAGTAACAGAATCAATGTAGTTAATGAACAAACAGTTGTGTAAATAATTAAAGGGCTTATGTGGCTTCTTACATTATTCCATTAATAATAAATACTCAAAATCTTATTTAACCAATCAGCTCGGCGACCTCATCAGCAACATCAGGGCTAACCTCCTCACGTAAAGTACTGTTGTAGAATGGATGATACGCTGAAGGTATGCAGGGTAATAATTAATCTTACATTTTCGAGTTATTTTTGCAATTCGAATGGGCTCAATATACTTCTGTTGTAAAGCAGATACACAATGCAAATTTGGACGACCTTTCTTGACAACAGTAATGGGGTTGTTGGTACCATTGACAGAATGCTTAACGTAAAATACTTTTTTGTTGATGACTACCATCTATTTCTTCTTCCTTTTTCTGGTACTATATTCGTACTAACAATATTATTTACTATACCCTTAGAAGCTTGAAGTACATGGACATTTAAGAAACTATGTTTTGCACATACGTGTATTTTCACCATTAACATTAATGGAGTAGACTGCATCGCTGTTATGCGATTTTTGATGTTTTTGCTACTTTCGGTAGGAGCTTTTCTTGTAAATAATATTTATACATCGAAATAAGTAGTTATTTTGTAACGCCCATGAACCAAGGTTCCAAAACTCGTTAAAAATATGGCTCTAGTTCTCGTGGCCCTGAAGCTTTTCCCTATACTTCTTATGCAACAGTAAAAAGGTGGTTCCAATTCTCGACCAGGCACATTTTTTTTTTTTCGGTTTGTCGCTCACATATGGTTGCCCTAAATTTCGTCAAATTTTTTTTTTTTGATCTTGAATATCAGTGTTCATTTCTTTGTCTCCATTTACTTGTTGGAGTTTTGTCGGGTGTGTTTTTTTTTGTCTTTTTTCTTGACAGACCTTGTTCATTATCATATTATTTTTTATATGATCTTTGTGGTATTTCGGGTTTGACTCCGTGTCTAATAATAGGTCTTAGAAAAATCATTGTTTTGACGATATTTCGGCAAGGTTACAGCTGTCATTGTCAAGTCAGATTAGTTTTTCTTTTCCTGATGATGGATGAAAACTTCAGATATCCTGAAATTTGTTTTTATTACAAGTATTAAATTCGTATATCTACAGCATATGATTATATGCCATTAAACGAAAAAAGTTAATATGAGAAAGCCCCATGTATTTTAATATTATTAGAAAACTAAGAAATATTATTTTGTTTTACTATTGCCCGACAAGCGAGAGCTGGCGGCTTGCGCGTAGAACAAATTGAAAAGTGGAAGGGATTGCTCATTTTCTATTGCAGTCGGCTAGGAGTTCACATCGTGTATTGGTGCTAGATTTCTGACAGTGTTGTCAAGTATTTACATTTTTAATTGGAGTGGCCCTGTATTATAAACTATTATTTATATTTATTTAAATGGCAAGTGTATTAAAAGGTAAACCTTTGGGATCTTAAGCACGAGAAATAATTTCAATGTTTTTAAGTTTACAACCGAAGAAGCTACTGCAGACAAAGTCTTAGTTGTTTAAAAAAAATACTATTTTCAAAATAAATTCAGATTTAAATGATTTACTTTAAGTTACAATCAATAAAATTATAATAAATAAATAAATAAAAACTTACAGAACAAAAAATACCAGTAAATAATAAGTAAACAATGGATAACTTAATTAGTACTTTACAGTTCACTATTATTGATAATACAACGTATATCTATGGCGACCACTAATTATTTCAAAAATTAAATAACAGTTCTTCATGTTAAAATTTACATTATCGCATTTGGTTATACACATGTGATAAATACTTGAGTTTTACCGTTTGGCTTAGAAAAATAAACAAAGAACGTGTGTTCTGTGTTGTGTTTAGTTTAGTAATCATTAAGACACACAAGTTGCATCAGTCCGCGATACATACAAAAATACCTTCCCTTCGAGAATTAATTACGTTTTATGAAAATAAATATTAATAACAAATTTTTTCTAGGTTTTATTCAATATTATTATTTCTTTTTATTTTGTTTTCGTGGTAAATAAGTTTATCACACACGCAATGACACAACCACGGAACATATCTATTAACGTAATTTTCAGATCCCAACTAAATTTTTGATACGGCAAACTACGCATTTGTGACACCCGCAATTAAGTACCTCTCCTATCTAGCTTACAATAATTCCTTTTCTATTTTTGCGCAGCTCACCACGCCAGCTCTCGCCACCTCTTTACACACTTTCCTAACTTTCTAGCAAAAAAAAAAAGAAATCTATTAAAGAGGCGGTACTAAAGGTGTCATCCTACCGCACTGTAACTAGTATTCTAATTAGTTGAAATACAGAAGGCCGAACTTTTTTTTAAACTAATTGATTTTTAAGTACTTCCTTTTTACTTTACGATTTGTCAGAATCTATAAGAAATGTTCCAACTATCACCAATAATATGGCGAATGATTCACTCAGAATGTATTGGGTGTAAGCGTTTGGAAAGTATTTTGCCTATATATTTGTAATAATTGAATTTATAAACTCGACAAGAATAAAGAATCACTTTTTAATTTTTTTTGTTTAAATTTGTGATTAATAGCAATTTATGATCTAGCCTCTCATTTTCGAAAACATAATTGAACTTATTTCATTTATCTTTCTCAATACCCTAGTCAATAATGATAAAAAGCTGAAAAAATCTGATATAAATATTTGAAGATTTTAAAAGATATATGAGGGGTAGCTGAGGAAAAATCCGTAAAGACGTATTTTATTACCTTCATTACCATTACCTTCTGTAATGAATTATTCTAATGAGGATAAAAAGATACCGTACTGCTCTTTTTTGTAATTTAAAAATAACATCAGATTGGGCAGCTATACTAGAAACCCCAAAAAGGAAGACCATATCGAAGATGAGACGAAGATAATAAAAAGTAGAAGGACCTAATACTGAACCTTGTGGTACTCCACATACAATGCTTTTGTGACATAGTCAGAATGCCCCTTGATGATAACTATCGATCGATGAAAGTAAACTTAAAGAAGAAGGTGATGACATACGTTAAGTAAATAAAAGGATTTGTTATTCTTTTTTAAACAACAGACCTATATCCATTGTTTCGAGATATATTGTTTATCTTACGTCAAGTTCTAAAACTATTCCATTGAATAAAATGTAGAATCGATACACTCAATCATTTAAAAATAGAACTGATCATACAACTATTGTAAATTAAGTGCCTAATTTATTAGGCAATGTATAAAAATACCTGCTAATTAAGCAATTAAACTGCCGAGCAGCTTATTATGGCCAACACTTCATTCATTTTATTAGCTTCTTTCATTTTTCCGCAGTTAAACGTGATAACGAGGTCAGTACCCTGCAGGTAAATGGGTGTTTTTAAAATGTTGATATAATTTCATAATTGATTGGATTTTATAAGTAATATAAATATTAAATAGAACACTAAAAATGACTGGATTATAAATGTCATTGAAGGTAAAGATGTATACATTAGGGTCAGAAGATAGGCAAACAAACCAGCAGATATGGTAAGAAACAATATGAGGGTAAAGAGATGCACTGAGATAAATAACCGGAAGGGAAATACTTCAGTCAAATATGAAAATTATTAAAAGACCTTAGAACAGATTGTTCCGTCTCCTTATAGTTTAGTTCATTATTTTATTTTATATTCATATCATCATCATCTTTGGCTCGACAATCCTCTGTGGATCTTGGCCTGCTCTAAGATTCGTCGCCATTCTGTTCGGTTTTTGGCAACATGTTGACATCTTCTGATTTTTAATATTCGTAAAGTCGGTTTCTACTCCATCTAACCACCTAATTCGCGGTCGGCCTTTGCTTCTTTTTCCTACAGGTGTTCCTGTGGTTAGCAATGGTTTTAAGTGGTTAGGTTTTAGCAATGGTATTTTCTGGCATTCGTATTATGTGTCCAGCCCATCTAAGTCGCTGTGTTTTAAATGAGCGTTATGTCATCTGGCTCATCAAAGAGCTGATACAATTCAAAATTATATCTTCTGCGCCACTGCCCTTGGTAGTTTACAGCTCCAAATATTTTGCGGAGTATTTTACGCTCAAATATTCCCAAAAGTCTTTAATCTTTCTGCGTTAGAGTCCATGTTTCTGCTCCATATGTGAGGACCGGCCTCAGCAATGTTTTTGTATATAATAATTTTAGTTTTTCTTTGAATGTTTCTTGAGTGGAAATACTTTTGGAGTCCATAGTATGCCCTATTTGTTAGATTTATTCGTCTTTTGATTTCTTCGCTTGTTTTATTGGTAGCAGTCAATAGCGACCCAAGGTATGTGAAGTTGTCAACACACGTCCAAAAGACTGTTTCTCGTTCCTCATTTGCTATCGGATTCTTTGTAACCAACATGTACTTGGTTTTGTCTTCGTTGATGACTACACCGACCATGTTTAGCCGCTGTTTCCAATTCTAGGAGATATTGCTCAACATCTCGCTTGCTACGCCCTACTGTCACCGCAGGGGACGTGATAAAAAGTTTTAACGTCAATCATCTGCCTCTCGGTGCTCTGTAGAGTGCTTCGAGAACGTCTACGAAAGCACCTCTACCCAAGTCTATTTTCTGGTACAGACTTGTAGAAATTTCAGCTGATGTACCCGTCTTGAAAAAGACGGGTTATTTCTTACACGACAAAAAAATATTTACGTCGAAATAAATCATCAGGTTCTCTTCTCTCAGTGACTTGCCTTGATAAAGGCAAGTTATTTCTTACATAACCAAATGAAGGTCGAAATAAAACACCAAAGTACTGTAGAATAACTCAGCCACAGAGTAAAGGTAGGGCTAAAAGAAAGGCAGAGCCCCGAGAGCACTGAGCTCTCGGAGAGCCCGTGAAGGACTGACCTATTGACCTGAAAATCGCCTATTTTTATACCTTCTGAAGTAGCGATTAGGGATTTCCAGATCAGGGAGGGGCCAACGGGAAAAATAAGGGCGGGGCGATGCGTCTCGAACGTGAACTAGTCGCGTCCGAGACACTACTATGTCAATGTCATCAGCATATGCTAAGACTTGTATCGATCTATTGTAAATAGTACCGCCATCCCTAATTTGTGTATCTCGGACTGCCTTTTCTAAGGCAATATTAAATAGGAGGCAAGCCAGAGCATCTCCTTGTCTGAGTCCATCCTTTTAGTTTTTTGAAACTATCCCCCTGTCCACTAGGAACTTCTGTTATGCGTTTTTGTAGCTTTAATGTATTTTTGTAGTTAGTAGCCCACCGAAACTAAGCTCTGTAAATACGTATAGTAAGCAATAATAGTTCTATGAAAATTGTCGTCGTGTATTTATTTACTTTGATAAAAAAATATTTTTTATCAACTTGTCTCACGGTAAACTAATTGTGGGTCAAGACACAGATGATAAGAAATATATAAGTATTTCGTTAATTGAAGCAGATAAATAGAAGGAATATTACAAGTCTGTGATGACAGAGGACAAGAAAATAATAATGCCTATAAACTGAATAAGAGTAGCTATAACATTGATCAGAAATCGGAGAATATAAAACAAACAATTATTAAAACAGCAAATGAAACTTTAAATCAAACAAAAGCAAACATAAAGACTGGATGGTTGAAGAGATACTACTATTAATGAATGAAAGAAAATCATTCAATAAAGAATAATTAAAAGAAAATAAAAAAAAACTAAAGAGAAAATGTTACATGAGCAGTGTGACGAACTGAAAGCAATTGAGAAAAAATACATTGTTAATATGCTTAAAAAAGTTGGAGAACAACAGGAAGGAGAAAAACTAGGTAACTAACAATCTGTTCGATGACAGTGGTCTGTCAGACCAAGCCTACGACGTCAACCGTAATTTTCATAAACATAAAAATAAAAATAATCTATGTTGTCGGGATTTTCGGTACCTTTAACAAAAATAAACACCTACATTTTACATTATATTTTACAAAAAAATCGTTTTATTTAAAAAAAAATTACTTTGTCCTGATATACCACCGTCGTTCGTTCATGTAAGTTTTTTCTTTTACAGGAACTTTATTTATTATTTTATTTTCCCTTTAGTTTCGTATATCTAAATAGTAAAAAAAAATAATATAAATATTATACAGATGGTATCCACTGGGCTGGGTTTCCACGATCGAGAATATGCAGTGGTAATTCTTATAGCGGCTTCCCACGGTCGGCGATATTGCGGACGTAAGCGGACCAGCCTCGCACCACGCACCGTGGGAAAGGTCTCGTCCGTGGTAGCACAGGCACGTCCGTGCTGGTGCGTCCTATCCATCTAGAGTCGGTAACATCAAAGGTGCAGTATATGCTCGTGCAACGCGATCCTAGCGCGTCTGTGTTTTACCAGACAAGTGCAAGTCAGAAGTTTTTCATTCGCTGACACGAGTAGTTGTCTGTAGTGTTGTCAAAGTTGTTTTGCAGTTTTTTGCTAAAAAATGGAATGGACAAACGGAGTTATTTTTGATTTTTTAAATTTGTATCAAAATGAACCAAGTTTATGAAATTCCACTGCGCCAGAGCATAAGAACCGCAACGATGCATCGAACCGAATAAAAAATCAATTGAAGAATAGTACTATTTCGATTAAAGAATTAAAAAAGAAGAGAAATAATTTAATGCCGACATACAAAAGGCAAAAAACAAAAGTTAGAGAATCGATGGGAACTGGAAGTGGGACTGATGATGTTTACAAACCTGAGTGGCCTTTTTATGATATAATCAAACAATACTGTCACGGACCTACACAGACTGTCACGGACCGTAGGAAGAGCTCTGTCTGCGGTGCGTTGCCGTCCGTGCTGATCGGCTGTCCGCGAAGATCTGTAGAATCGCCGATCGTGGGAAGCCACTATTAGATATGCTCCAGTTGTTATTTGGGTTACGTGTGAAATACGTCTGATAACAAAGTCATTTCGCGAGAACTACACGTACAGTTAATTGTTTTAATTATCAATTTGCGTATCCTGTTTTTAAGGTTGGTAGGTATTTTACTAATTTTTGACATTGAAACTTGGGACAATTATTTCAGTGATGGATCCTTATGAAAGAGAATTTCAACGTCAAACTACTCTATTTGAAGAAGTAACTTTGGATGTAGAAAATGAGTCCGATAGAGTTCTTTTGCCGACGATGATAGAGAAGAGCTTAGCGATCATGACACGGAATCTGAGCACGAGGATATCCCGGAAGCAATACTAACGATTGAAGAACAAACAATTAATGAAGAACAAACTGACAGGAGATTATTTAATTATGCGAAGGATGGAACTAAATGGAAGAAATTTGCACCCACTACAAATATTCGCACATGACAGGAGAATATAGTTTCTCACTTACCAGGAACTATCTGAGAAGCAAAACACGCAATGAGTCCCATTGAATCGTGGGATCTTCTAATGCAAAATCTTAGTGAAATTGTAGTGTAGTACCAGTATTTATATTAGAGAGATATCTGGAAGATACAAAAATCAAAACGACGTCAAACTTACATCTGTTCGGAAATTAGAGCTTTTATTGGTTTGTTATATTTAGCAGGTTTGGATCACGGCTCTCAATTTAAAATAATTTTGGACACACGATGGCATGGATTCAGAAATATTTATAGCGACCATGGCACAAAGACGATTTAGATTTTTGTTAAAATTATTACGTTTTATTATAATATAGCTTCCACATACAAACAAACCTAAAAGGTATCAAATTATTTGCCACTGTCGGCGCAAAAACAATTTACACTAAAATATGCAAATATATATTGGTCAACAACCTTAGTTACCTAGCAGTTACTATAATGGATGTGTAAACCTCCCTATGGAACAGGAAGAAATATTTCGATGGATCGCTGGTTTGTTACTTGCAACCTTGTTATCCAACTGAAAAGAGAACACAGGCTAACGGTTGTGGATACGATTTTACTTTTAAATAAAATGATTAGCTCTAATTATGACCACTGTGAAAGACCGCAATGTAGGTTCCTTTGTTTTTAGTTTTGGAGCACATATGGTGACATCGCATGTATCATGAAGGAGGTGCATTTTGGAAACGACAAAAGTTAGAAAAACATTAAAAATTAAATGCAGTATTAAAAAAACCTCAAAGATTTAGCTTTTTTTACCAAACCCAAACAAGGTAGTAGACCAACGACACTTCTTTTCAAGACGATTCAATTGCATACAGTTTCATATGTTTTAGAAGGTAGATTTCTTTGACTGTTTTAGCTACTTTTTTAATAAAATAAAATTTGCAGCAGAATCTTCTACAGGATTCATCCAAAGCAAACTCAGACCCACTTTTGATATCGAGTTACATCCTGAAAAAGAGTTCTCCTGAACGTTAAATCTAGTCGAAAGTGGTATTAATCGAGTTGATTTACAAGATCCAAAATTCTGGCCAAGAAATTGTGTAGAGCACGTATTATGAACCTAGCGCTAACGGACATAGACGAGGGAATACTCATAAACGGAGAACGATTGAACAACATAAGATACGCTGATGATACTGTCATTTTTGCAGACAGTCTTGAAGGTCTGCTGACACTTGTCTTCAGGTGGCAGAAGTCAGTTGCAGGTTTGGGCTTGATTTCGACGTCAAAAAATGCAAATACATGGATATAAGCAAAAATTGGATACCACCTGGTCAATTACTAATTAACCAACAACCTATAACTCAAATCAAAAACTTTTGTTTTCTGGGTACAAACTTAAATGAACAGTGGGACCAATCGACGGAAATTTAAGGATAAGGCAAGATCAGCTTTCGTCAAAATGAAAAAAATCTTTAACAGCACGACATAAAATTTTCAATAAAAGTTCGTTTACTAAAATGCTACGCATTTTCCGTTCTTTTATATGGCGTGGAGTCTTGAACCTTGACTGAAGCATCACTGAAGAGACTTGAAGCATTTGGGATGTGGTCTATAGACGCATGTTGAGGATTTCCTGGATAGTCAGAGTTACCAACAAAGAAGTACTACATAAAATGGGTAAAGACTGCGAACTAGTCGTAAGCATAAAACGTCGCAAACTAGAATACCTGGACCACATAATGCGCAATGAACAACGATATGACCTACTTCGGACCATACTTCAAGGTAAAGTTCATGGGAAAAGAGGTCCAGGACGGAGAAGAATATCCTGGCTGCATAACCTGCGAAAATGGTTTAACTTAACCACTACCGGACTTTTCAGGGCAGCAGTCAACAAAGTCGAAATAGCCATGTTAGTGTCCAACATCCGTAACGGATAGGCACCATAAGAAGAAGATAATGTCACTGCTAGGCCAAGTTGAGTATAAAAATTCAATAACTCACAGTGCTACTTTTGTGATGGAGCTTTTGCATAAAAATAATATAACTGCAACTTTCAGAAACGTAGAAATATCACTAAGAATCTTCTTATCGTTGATGGTTACTAACGCAACTGGTTAAAGATCATTTTTTCACTTTAAAACGGGTCAAAAAATTATTTGAGAAATACGATGTCGAAAGAAACATTAAATTCGTTAGTTGTTTTAATATTAATAATGATCTGCTTACAAAATTAGATTTTAATAAAATCATCGACCTGTTTGCAAGTAGAAAGTCCAGGACAATTTGTTTGTAAATAATTATGTTAATTTACTTTAAAGTTGTGAGTTTGTGTCTTTGGTCTTTTTGTATATTTGTATATAAATTACCTAATAATATATAATAATATAATAAAAAGATTAACAATTTAGGAGTTTATAGGAAAAATAAAAGTCAGAAGAAGAGTAGGAAGAAGTAAAATCTCGTGGTTACGCAATCTACGTGAATGGTTTGAATGAAGTTCAACTGAACTGTTCAGTCGCGTACCTAACAAAATTATAATTGCTGGAATGACTTCCAATCTTGAATAGGAATGGTACTTAAAGAAGAAGACTGCCATAAACCAGGCATATATATTACTTTAGAAATCGTTTCATATTTTGGAATCAAAAAATAATCTACTTTTAAAAATTTTTATGCAGCAAACATTTTGTGAAAATCTCATTGAAATTGATCAACTGTTACTTTAATAATAACATAATGTTATTGTTATATAACAATAAAACACTGAAAACTTTGTTACTGTTATTTGCAAATCATTGTTTTGTCACCGGCAAACCAAAACTAATTGATACCACGGTTAAATTTTAAATACACAGAAGTGTTATACATACCGGTACCAACAAAAACATTTGACGACATCCACCAACAGCCCACGTTTCGTTACACATTGCCGAATTCCGCGAGGAAAAGATCACTGGCGGCGAAATGAAACAAACTAGCGATTAAATCATCGAAGCAATTAGTCGAATAACCAATCAATAACTAAGTGTATAAACTTGTTTCCTTTGCAGACGATCATGATATACTATTTTAATAGAAATAGGAAACCAAAATAGAAAAATAACGATGCGCTATGCGACAAGGTCACTTTTGCAAATCTCTCTAGCGGAAAGATTGTGGGTTTATCCCGTTTTTATTGAGATAATTAAAACCTACCTTCGTCCTGTAATGAAGTCAATTATACCTATTATTTATGGCGATAAATACGTGGAGGTGCAACTGGTCTTACTTTTGTAAAAATATTTTACAATAATACACAAAAGAAGTAAATCAAAAAATGTGAACGGGAAGGATCAACAGTAAAATCTTATTAGTCAGTCGTTTCTTAGGACACTTCTAGGAATACAGGAATCTCATGATTTACAAAAATATGCAATCCATTTGAAATTATAGTAAACACAATGATTTATGAGCATAAAGAAAATACACAGATAAATATTCTTGTCAAAAGTAAATTTGTAAGATATGTTTTAACAACTGATTATTTGACTGTTTATTTTGGTCCACTTTCCAAAATTTTTGGTATATATTACATCGTCGTTAGGAATTAAATACCTCTGAATGAAATACTATTCTGTATTTAATTGATGGATTCGACCGTTACTTGATGGAAATTCATTTTATGTAACAATAAAACACTGAAAACTTTGTTTTCAAACTTCCACAAAATTTATTTTAAATCTTATCACTACAGCTGTTTCGGCTGATTGCCTTTCTCAAGTGATCTATTTTTGGCTTGGTTTACAAATTTATAGTCTCTAATGAAATAGGTTGAGGAGGGGAGAACTGTTTGTCTCAAGTTGGTCATTCAGAATTATATCTGTGTTTTTTAATTTGTTGATTTCCATAGATTCTAACAAAGATAGCTTAAGGCCTTTATTTTGAATGTGAAGAATTTTAAATTGGTCATTAAAAGAATGATTATGATCTAGAAGGTGAAGTGCGTATGTCGAATCTGTTTTTCTATTCTTGAAAGCCCTTTTATGTTCTGCTATTCGTTTATCAAAGTTTCTACCAGTTTGACCGATGTAAGTTTTTGGGCAGTCGCCACATTGAAGTTTGTACATACCAGTATTTAAGTGTTTTTTATTTTGGCTCTTGTTATTTTTAATATATTTGCCTAGGTTGTTATTTGTTCGGAAAGCTGGTGTTATTCCTTTCTTTTTTATGTGTTTTAACAATTTTTGTTGTTATTTTGCCTGTATATGTAATCGAGCAGAAGGTATTGGGTTTTTTCTCTGGTGGTGGAAATACTAATTTTAGGGCTTTCTTGTGTAGTTTTTGATTTACCATTTTAGAATTTTAACAGAATTAAATATAATTAAGCAAATAGCAGTAAACAACGGATACAACGAACAAACAATTAATAAAATGTTAAATCAAAAACTACACAAGAAAGCCCTAAAATTAGTATTTCCACCACCAGAGAAAAAACCCAGTACCTTCTGCTCAATTACATATACAGGCAAAATAACAACAAATACACAGTGTAAAAAACTAAATAATTCAATTTCCAATAGTAAAAAACCCAATATTCATTATACAAAAAGTTTTTCGAACCATACTTTTTTCAATAGATTTATAAATTTAACAGATACTAAATTTAGTAACAGCGAGATACAACTTTTAGAGAAAGGATTTAAACACAACTTGCCCCAACATAATAATGAGAGAACTTTAGAATATTTAGGTGTAGAATGTGAAGTAGCGTTAAAAAAACTGCTAACAATATCGAAAAAAGTATAATTGCCAAATCTATTACAGATGTGTATAGTGAAACTAAGAATTCCTGTTACAAAGAGAATAAAACAGCAATTTCAATTAAAAATAAATCAATAGAAAACAACATTGTGTTTACAAAAGCAGACAAAGGTAACACTATTATTGCTATAGATAAAATAGAATATAATAACAAAACAATAGAATTCTTAAATAATCAAAATATTGAAACTTTACACGAAGATCCGACAGAAAAATATCAAAAACAAATTAGGATAGCGTTAGAAAATTCAAAATCAATACTAAATCCGATAGAACAGAAATACCTCAATATCATGAACCCACAGCCTCCTAAATTATACTCTTTCATTAAACTACACAAACCGGATCACCCAATAAGACCTGTAGTTTCTTTTTATATAGCTCCGTCATATAAAATTTCAAAAAAAGAGATTATTTTAGAACACACTAAATTTTCACCTAAATTTACCATAAAAAATACAATAGAACTAGTTAATAAAATACAACATTTTCAAGTACCTAACAACTCCAGATTAATTTCATTTGATGTAAAAAATCTTTTTCCTAGTATCCCTCCTACAGAAACTTTTATTCTAGTAAAAAACCTTTTAGACCAAAATAGTACAAATCCAATAATTACATCTGAAATTTTACATCTTCTTGAAGTTTGCATAAGCCAGGACTACTATGAATTTAATAATAAAATATATACAAATAACAGTGCAGGACTTATAATGGGTAATCCTCTAAGCCCATTGCTATCAGATATTTTTATGGATCATCTAGAGACAAAGATTTCAAAACATCCCGTATTCAAACAGTTTTTGAGAGCAGTCTGTATTCAAAAAAAAAAATACAATGTGATACACTAGTTGACCTAAAATTAGTTCTTTTGCCTTCTCTTCACATAAAGTTAGGATTGATAAAGCAGTTTGTCAAAGCTTTAGATAAACAATGTGATTTCTTTAAATATCTGTGCGACAAATTTCCTGCACTTTCTGAAGCTAAACTTAAAGAAGGAATTTTTGTAGGCCCTCAAATTCGAACCTTAAAATCGGACAGATTGTTACAAAATACAATGACCCACGATGAATCTGAAGTATAAAATTCTTTCGTAGAACTCATAGACGGTTTCCTTGGAAACAACAAGACTCCAAACTATAAAGAAATTGTAGCTAACATGGTTGAAAATTATAAAAAACTGGGATGTAATATGAGCGTCAAACTTCATTTTTTGGATTCCCACGTTGACTATTTTTACGAAAATCTTAGAGCTGTCAACGAGGAGCTGGAAGAAAGGTTCTATCAAAATATAAAGAAGATGACGAGACGTTACCGAGGAAGATGGGATATAAGAATGATGGCTGATTACTGCTGGACCTTGAAGAGAGAATCAATCACAAAAATCAATACAAAAAAGACCACAAAATGCAGTTTTCATGAATAAAGAAAACAGTTTTATTAAAAAAAAAACCAAATATTGTCTAACGTAGGTTATACTGAATTCTTTTTTTTAAGAACAACTCAATTTTGCAGTGTAATTTTATATTAAATAAGGTTCCAATAAATATGTTCTCAGCATTTTTGACAGTTTCTATGAAAAGTTTCAAACACACTTTTTTTGAAAACCCGACGTGCTGGAAAAAAACTAAGTACAAATTCGTGATTAGCACATCCCATTTACTATAGGACACCTATTCAACTTAAAACACTTTTTCATGAAAATAAAAATGTAGGCCTCTGTTATTTTTCTTATTTCAGTTCGTCTGCAGCTACTATATTAGAACAGGAAAAAAACAAAATCTGTGTTTTGGAAATTTAGAACGTATTATCAGACGGAAAGTGTTCCAAACTATCCTCAACCGAAACTGACATAATTCAGTAAGTAATGTTTATTTTCATAAAGGTGTCATACTTTAAGTGTATTTTTCACAAAGAAACTAAACAGTTTTAAAGTATTACTCATTTTTCCAGGTTTGACAATATATTAAAAACAGTAGTAACAGATGCAGAAACGTACCTCCAACAAACAAATCGAATGGAAATTATATTGAATGAAGTTGTACAGATATCGGATATTAATAAAATGAGTTGTGTAGAAAAATCTGTCTGTGAAAAAAACAAACCTGCAATCAATAAATAGATATAAGATAGATAGAACAAGAAAATTCATACAAAAGATCCAAAAAATAAGATTGATCATGACTACTTTTTGGTTTCTAAAGATGAAAGTTACCTCAAGGTATGCCGCATTATGTTTTTGAACACATTACATTTAGCAGAAGGCACAATGAAGCGATGGGTCTCAAGGGAGCCAGCCACTGGCTTCCTTGAGTCTACAAGATTTCAGCATTCAACTAGCAAAAAACAAGTTTATTCCCAGAAAAATGAGACAAATTTGCTAAGAAAAGAATGTTGAGGAATGGTTGCAAGATATTCTTAAAGATCCTTTGCACTATTGTAGAGCATCTACTAGCAGGGTGTACGTTGACAACAGTTTCATAACAAAAACTTACATGTACAGACCATATAATGAATGGTGAGATGATTGAAAGCAGTCAGCTACTCATATCAAGTTGTTTAAAGCTGTTTTAGAAAGAGAGAAAATATTTATACATAAACTAAGGAAAGATCAATGTGATACGTGTGTTGTATATAAAATAAAGACAATAAATACTTAAGATTATGATCAGCATATATCAAAGCAGAAAGAAGGAGGAAGGGCAAAATAATTATTAAAAAGTAGTGCAAATTCTGACAAATTCGTTCTCACAGTTAATCTTCAAAATGTCTTAACGTGTCAAAAAGTATTAGCTTCCCAATCTTATAAGCTCAAACTCCAAGTACACAAATTTACAATTTATTCTCTAAATAATGAAGATGTCCAGTTGTACGTTTGGCATGAAGTAAATGGTGGAGTTAGTAGAAATGAATTTATGTCTGATAGATTATATTAATAATATTGCTGCTATCTATCAAACTGTTGTATTTATCTTAGATGAATGCAAGTACCAACATCGAAACAGAACACTGGCTAGTGCTTTAAGTGATGTAGCAAGAGCCAAATCTCACAATACAGCAGTATATCTTGAAAAAAGCCATATATAAAATAAAATAGACTAAAAAATAAAATAAAATAGAATGGAATAAAACAGATTAAACTAGAATAAATTTGAGTAAATTCGTTTAAAACAAAATTTAAATAAAATAAAATAGAGAAAATTAATAAAATAAAATAGAGAAAAATTAATAAGATAAAATTAAAATAACATAAATTAGAGTAAAATGAAATAAAGTAAAATAAAATAGAATAATAGGAGAAAATAGAATAAAATAAAAACAAAATAAAATAGAATAAAACAGAGTAAAATAGAATTAAAATAAAATAAAATAAATCAGAATAAAATGAAATAAAGTGGAAGGTTTTTGGTCAAAAGTTAGAGAATAAAAGAAATAATGTTTGCTACTTTATCCTTTTGTTGAAGACGTTTTATATAAATTTAAATCCATATACATCATCAGTTCATCCAAAATTAGTTAAATGCGCATATGTCCATAGGGATAAAGAATTGCAAAATATTTACCTTACAAATCTTTTATTATAACTTTTGATTCGCAGTATAAAAAACACTAACAGAATGTTTAACATGATATAACCTATAAATAAACCTCGTGAAAGACTTGTGGTATTTCGTAGAAATGCTCGAAACTGAAATTTTATTTTGTAGCGTTTGAAGGCTAACGCACCGCAAATGCTTCTCGTTTTTCTGTAATGTTCCATTAAATTAAATTAGAAACGTTTGTCTCTTTATTTTCGTTAGTGAATATAACAATTAAATTCACAAGGCTTGTGAAAGTCTAACATTGATTTGCATAAATAAGCAAGCAGAGGCAAAGCCGAGCGAGCGTGTCTGCAATGTAAAGAATCATCGTAAATGATGGCCGGCTCGATGGTTTCGTAATATTTACTATTTACAATGACATCTCGGCGAACAAATCATCACCATGTAGAGTACGATACGCGTCTCTTGTTTATGACTATTTTTATACTTGCGAGTTGAACATTTGTTGGTAGCTATTATTTTCTACGATTATTTATAAAATGGTTTCTCAAACATCAATAATTCTTCCCAAACTATTCAAATTACCGGTGAATTCGTTTTTATCTTACTTACTTTATTACTTTATCAGAAATATTGAATTGAATCGGTGAGTGGAAAAACGATATAACTCCAAAAATTGACATTTCAAGCGAAGATAGCCAAATTGCTTTTTAACTATCGATTTATCTGCTTAGTCGAAGAACCGTACAATATCCGTTAAGTATACGCTTTAAAAGCGAGGTACAATTTGGGATTGAGTGGAATAACGAATAACGATACAACTCCTATCGTTCTTCCACTCAATATAGCGTATCGCGCATCATCGGCTGCAGTCACCTGATTATTATTATTATTCAGTATTTAGGCTTGATTGTTGCAGTGTAAGCAGCTTGTGATAATTTAATGTTTTATCAGTATTTGAGGAATTCAAAATGTCTAGCAGTGAGAATTCTGATACGGAGGCACTACAAAATAAGAGGCAAAGAAGGTCTCCAGAAACTTGGAAGAAAAATGAAAGAATGCTCGTCTTCTTGGACTTCAATCTTATCTTATTCAAGTGCCCTCTCCGCTACAAAGTTTGGCAATCATCATTGCTATTCGTATCTTTGAAGCTGTTGTTTTAAATAATGGGTTAGATGTACACTGGAACCAGTCTCTTAAATTGCGCAGCCAAGATATACGTCGTCTCCCCACGCCTTGTTTGCCCTGAATCTTTCCTTGGATAATTAACTGGAGCAATCGGTACCTTTTCCCTCTCATTACATGACCAAGATATTCCAACTTTCTTTTTTTGATGGTGATCAACAGCTCCCGTTCTTTGTTCATTCTTCGAAGAACTACACTATTTGTTATTTGGTCTGTGCAAGGTATTTTCAAAATTCTTCTATATATCTGCAATATCATTTTCAGGTTTAAGTTAATGTCACTATTTCCCAGAATGTCTTTCATATTAACAAAAGCAGCTCGAGCCTTTCCAATTCTAGTTTTTATTTCTTTTCTGATGGCATTGTTGTTATTAACACTTGTTCCCGAATATTTATATTTGTGCACCCGTTCGATTTCGTTATTGTGAATGTACAGGTTTGCATTCAATCTTTGTTTTTTTGAAATAATCATGAATTTCGTCTTCTTGACATTCATTGTTAACCCTTTTTCTTCACTAGCTGTGACTACCTTGTTTAAAATGGTTTGCAGGTCTTCTACTGTCTTCGCCATTAAAACCGTATCATCTGCGTATCTAATTATTATTAATCAATCTCTTCTTCCTCCAATGCTTTCTTCATAATTTCTTCCGAATAGAGATTAAATAGCATTGGTGACAGCACACATCCTTGTCTAACTCCTTTTTTAATTTGAATTTCATTTGTTGTGCTATTTTCGATGCGTGCGACTGCCTTTTGATTATAATACAGAGTAGATAATATTCTTATATCGCGAGTGTCTAACTGTTTAGCTTTCAAGATCTCTAAAAGTTGGTCATGCTTGACGTTATCAAACGCCTTGTTGTAATCAATGCAATAAGCAAATACATCTTGATTCACATCCAAACACTTCTGTGTCAAGATGTTAAAGGCAAATAATGCTTCGCGAGTTCCATATCCCTCCCGGAATCCAAACTGAGTTTCTCCAATATCTTCTTCCAATTTTCTGTAAATTCTATTGTGAATTATTTTAAGGAATATTTTTAAGGCATGGCTCATCAGACTGATCGTGCGATGATCACTGCGCTGCTTTAAATGTGCCTTCTTGGGAAGAGGGACAAAGGTTGATGTTAGCCATTGTTCAGGAATTATACCGTTTTTATCAATCTTGTTAAATAAGTCTACTAATAAAAGGATTCGATCTTCGTCTATCAACTTTAGTATATCCGCTGGTAGCTCGTCTGGTCCTGGAGCTTTGCTATTCTTTGATGACTTCACCGTTTGCATTACTTCTTCTTTGCTTATTTCTGGACCTGTCTCCTCTGGAAAATTATCACAAGAAGGCTGCCTTTGATCGTCAAACAGTTCTTCTATTTATGTCTGCCAATGTTTTAGTTTCTCCCCTGTTTCCATGATCATGTTTCCTTGTTGGTCTATACGTACTGTCTGCTGCCTGTTTCTATAGTTGATCATTTCTTTAACCTTCTTGTGAAGATAGAACGAATCATATTTTTCTTCCAAGTTGTTAATCTCCTTACATTTGTCTTGTAACCATTGTGTTTTAGCGCCGCGGATTTTTCTTTTGATGACTGTGTTAATTTGCTTATACTGTTTTTCATTTTTATCTTTCGATAGTCTTCGAGAATTCATCAATAACAAAATTTCGTCACTCGTCCATTCTTTCTGTTTCTTTGGACTTCAATACACAACTGCAACTGGTAAAGTAGTTAACAAAATGGCCGTCAAAACAGACTGCATCTAAGTATAATATTACTTTATTAGGATTAGGAAACAACACTTTAAATTCGGATACTTTTGACATTCGACAGAAAATTTCCTAAGCCTATGTTTATTCTTATTATCGGTCAGGTTTGGTTTCATAAACACATCTAAAAGTTGTACCAATGTAACAAAAGAACTTTTAGATATGCCACCATGTATTTAATTGAACCCCAATTATTTAAAATGAGTCTACTATACCTAAACTTTTTTTTTCAGATGTAAAAATAAATGCATGTCAAAACTTACGATGGATGAAAAAGTTGCTGTTTTAAAGACTTTATATGAGAAAGGTTCAAAAGATGAACAAGATGTCAATTTGCAAGGATTAATAGAATGTATGCGTGTAACTAGAAAGCGACCAAAGTGAGAAGCTGGGGAACAAAACCCGAAAAGTCACGTTTTCATATTACATACGAAGTACTTTGGTAAGGCAATACGTATGTAAAACAGCTTTTCTTAATCTGCATTTAATCTCGAACTCTAGACTACAACGGCTAAATAGATTGTTTGTTTCTCAAAGTTCTTCTAAAGATCTAATATATATATATATTATATATATATAATTATAGATAATATATTATAGATAATATATATATATATATATATATATATATTATATATATATATATATATATATATATATATATATATATTATAGATAATCGACCACATACCTTACGGCCTGAGGTTTTTGCAAAAATTCATCAACATATTGAATCGTTTCCTCAAAAAACATCTCACTATAATTCAAAAGTCATCACCTATCTTGATTCTACCTTAAACGTTAAGATTATGTGTAATCTGTTTTCAAAACTACACCCAGACTTAGCAAGAACAGTAAAATATGAATTTTATTTAAAATTTTTTAAAGAAAATTTTGTAGGCGGCAAAACTTAAAGATGTGAATTTAAACGAAAACGCACAGAGAGTTGCCGCTGCCGAATTAGTAGTTTATAAACGAAGAGCTAACAAATTTTACTCAAAACTTAATGAAATCTCTACCTTGTGCCATGAGAAGATGTTGGCGGAATAGTTTTTGACTATATTCAAAATATGCCCTTGCCTGTTATACCTGTTCAAGAAATATTTTATTACAGACAGTTGTGGTAAAATGGGTCCAAATATACGATTTAAAAAAAAACGTACTGGACATTTTTATACATACCATGAAGGACAAGCAGCAAAAGGCCCCAAAGAGGTATGTACGTTTGTTAATGATTATGTACAGCAAATGCCAGCTGAGATTCAAGAGCTCCACATATTTTCTAATAGTTGTCTGGGCCAAAACCGGAACAACCCTGTAGTCAGATATTTATTAGCTCTTGCAGCTTCAAAGCGGTTTCGAAAAATTTTGCACTACTTCCCATTGCGTGGTTACGCTTTTTTGCCGTGTGACAGGGACTTTGGAACTTTGAAGAGAGTGGTAAGAAAATACGATGGAATATATCTTCCAGAAGATTACGAAAAGATGATGCTGTCTTGTCGCAAATTAAAGCAGTTTACGATTTCAACAATATGTCATAAATACATAATTGACTACAAAAATTGGTGGCCGAACCACTACAAAAAATTCACCCAGTCTTCCGATAGAACAAAAGCTAAACTTACAATATCACATTACAGGCAATTTAGTTATGATAATTCTACATCAGGTTGCGTCACAACTAGCAATTATGTTGGCTCATCACAAGCAGTTTCAAGTTAATCAAACCTAAAGCAACCCAGATTTTACAAACCAATCCTGCATACACTAAAACATTACCAATCAATATAAAAAAAATTGATAATCTTAAAAATGTAATACGATATATGACAGGAGAAGTTTTAGAATTTTATTATCACATTACATCATGAGAAAGCACCAATGTTGATGCTGAGGCGACTCAGGAAGTCCAATAAGTATCCTTTCTTTTAGGTCCTTTCAAAAATGATAAATGATAAATAATTTCTAAAAGCTTATATGGCCAAATATCTTACAAATAATACACTTTATTAAAATTTGTTGTTTTATTTGATTAATAACGTAAATATTTCAACGCATTTTTAATGTTGAGTGGAAAAACGGTTTAAGTCCAAGTGACGTTTGGGCGCGCATGTCGCTTATTAAAAAGCAATAGAACATTGTTTACCGGGTAGGAAAAGCTTAACATTCCTGGACGACTGTGAAGATTGCTAAGTCGAGGCGCAAGCCGAGACTTAGCAACACAGAGTCCAGGAATGTGGCTTTTCCTACGAGGTAAACATACTATTTTTCCGCAAATCGTTTAAAATTCGACAGACATTGATTGATTTAAAAAAAACGCGATAATTTTATTCCCAAATAAATGGTGCTTTGAAATTCCTAATAAAATTACTTGGGTTACTATGGAAACGTATTGAGGTTGAATTGTCAAACTTGACGCTTATAAATTTAATTGCTGGTGTTCTCGAAAGTAAAATGATAAGTGATGATGAAATTTCCATTCCTGGGACTCCTCCAGAGCTGGTTGAGGCAGTGAATACTGCTTCATTAGAATTATTGCCAAAGAAATCAAGAGAAAAGTACGAAAATGCATACAGACGTAATATATAAATCATATAAATATATATATAAATCATATAATATATAAATCATATAAATCAATATAACAAATTGATCTTAAAAATGTATTCAGCAATGACTTGATGTTTTCAAAATATAAATTAATTCCTTCTAAGCAATGTGTTTTCTATCATTTATGTAGAATACTAACAACTGTACAGAAATATCATTTCCTTACAGTAAGGAAATGACATTTCCTTACAGTAAGGAAGTCCTGACTTTTTCTTCAAGAAATTTTGACAGGAATGTCAAAATTTCCTGGCGATTTGCGGAAAAAATAATTTTTTTCTTTACATTCGTTTAAAGAATTTGATTGTCTTAAAATGTGTAATGTACATATTTCTTGTGTAATGTATACTTTTTAAAATAAACAGTTTTTTCAGGCTATCTTAAATGCATAATTTTTGAGTTATATCGTTTTTCCACTAACCGATTCAATTGTTTATTATGTTTACTTAAGTGTATAACTAAATAATAAGTTCAATTATGATATAAAATAGGGAAAATGAATTGAAATTGACACTATCTAAATAATCTGGAAATTGCAAAGGCCGCTCGTAATAATTTAATACCAGAAATATCGAGAGTTACAATATCTGTTTGTCCTTATATATATACACATTTTAGAATCTTGACAAAGGCAAGGGTTTCCTGCCGAAACGTTGATTGATTGCAATGGAAAATAAAATCTAGTTCCACATGTAACATATCTTTATTGAACCTAACCCAAGAAATATTAATTTTATATATATATATATATATATATATATATATATATATATATATATATTATATATATATATTATATATATATATATATATATATTAAACACAATGTAATATTTTAATGGCCAATAAAAATTTTTTTGTCCTCTAAATATTTGTTTAGTCTCCTAATTGTTTAAACAAACATTTCTCGTAATCATAAATCACTGTTACTGACATTTTGACATAGCTAGTGTACTTACTGTTTGATGAATGAAGGTTAGCAATTAAATAGAATTTTTTAGTTTTGAAAAATAATGAAATAATAGGTTTATGTACGCTAATTTTTTGTTCGATGAAAATGGCTTGCAACAATGTATAAGGACGCGTGACAAGGTGTCAGTTCTGAAGAATTATTTGATTTTTAGCGTGATTGTAGCTTTAAAGAGTATTATTATAGGTGATGAATATGATCAGCGGCGACTCTTTCGTTTTAATACGAAGGATAGACATTTTTAGTATAATTATCAGTAATAATGAAAACAATGAAATATTTCCAAATAATATCAAGGAAATCGTCCCCAAAATACAAATTAAATATTTTTTTTTACTTGGAAATAGGGGAAATAAGAAAAGTCTACTATTAGTACAATTTTATCCCTCTCTCTTTCTCTCTCTCTCTCTCTCTCTCTCTCTCTCTCTCTCTCTCTTTTGACTGCTTAATGTTTTCTTCTCATTGTATTGTCCGCCGTTGAAGTTGTAGGAACACTGAGACGAAAAACTTTCAATGACAATAACTTTTTTATTAGGTAAATGCTACTTTAAACTTATTTTGTACAATGATATTTGGTATATAAATAAGAACTGCAAAATCATGTTGTTTTCTGATAAAAAGTAAAGTTAAAACCTCAAAAATATTAAAATTAAAAATTACTAAATGTCTCACTATTCCTTTCAATGTAGGAACAGTGAGACGTAACAATTAACATTATTTGACGTTAAGGTAATCAAAACTTAATAAACGCGAACTTTGGCGCTTGGTTAAACCTTGCATTAAAGGGGGCGGTAAAATCATTTTAATGTCTCTTTTAATACATGTGAGACATCTGGGACAACTGGAAAGAAGAACCTGTTTTCACATTTAGGGCTTTTTTAAAATAATTTTCTTTTAATTGAGACAAGACTTTGCCTACATAATATGTCTTTTGCTGTGAGTTGAATTCAACGATCACATAATTCCCATCATTTGGACAGCGATCAAGATCATCTTTGAAAATAATTGGTTCTGGATCTTCACCAATAAAATCCTCTCCTCCGCTTGAATCTTACAATTCCATCTCATTTTCGTCTTGCTCGCCAGAATCACTATCTAATACGCGCTTTGCTACTTTTTTCTGTTTTGGTGTTTTGGTGTTTAGATTTAATCAGCTCCATTTTTTCCGGGGTATCCGTAGCTATCATCTCATACTTCCTTTGCGTCTTTTGTTGCCCTCCCCAGATTTTCTTCTCGGGGCTTTAGGATAACCCTTAAAAACTGTTGGGCTAACAAAGGTTTTAGTAGTAGTAGCAGTATTACTTGGACCTGGATTTTCTAGATCTGGACATTCACTTATCTTTTCAGAAGCAGATTCAACTGCAACAAGCGGCCTATCTGTCACAAAACTTGACAAAAAATATTCTCCAGTGAAGACATGCCGATCGAATGGAATTATCCCGGTTTTTGGAAAAGCACTTGTGATGTTAACTGGAGTCATTGCTCGTGGATGTGCTGTACACAGGCTGCTACGTTATAAATTGTAAATGTCTGAACGGGATAGTTCATCATCCATGCATCTACTGCAGCATTGTAGAAAGTCTGAAATGGCTTAAATAAACCTACGTCCAACGGCTGTAATATGTTTGTACAGTGTGGCGGTATAGTTAGGACTGTAACGCCATTATTTTTACATAAATCGATTGCCTCAATCGATAAATGACTTTGATAATTATCTATTAGCAATAAAGAAGGGTTTTCTCTGGTATTACCAGTGTGGTTAATAAAATGCCTAATAACTTGCACAAGGCACTCTGTATTCATCCAACCTGTTTTTGAAGCTAGTCCTAAACTTCCAGGGGTGATCCACTTATCGTAAAATCTTTAAAGTGTATTCTTGGGAATACCAGAGCAGGAGGAATAGCTACTACAGATGCTCCAACAATACACAAACAAGCGTTCCACATTCGGCACTTGTGGTTTTACTAACCTGTCGTATACCTCTTTCTGCAAACACTTTTTGAGACTTTTGAACGGTAACGGTTTCTGTCTCATCTAAATTAAAGATGCGACTACCATCTCCAAACACAGGAAACGCTGTAAAGCGGTTTTAAGGTTACTGAAAACATTTTAACGTTAAATTTATTGAAACCTGTTGCCCTTGTAAGACTACAACTTTCTGGACATAAACGGACGTTCTCATCTTGTTGATATTTTTTATCATATCTGCAGACTGTTTAGTAAGATAGTCCTTTTATTTGTGCTGCTTGCCGTATAGAGGTGTTACCTTGTACCAATTCAACAGCCTGTCTTATCAGATCTTCAGAGAATCTTCCTATTTCCGATCTGTTTTATTTTTTCTTGGCATCTTCTTTCTGTAAGACAAATTATTTTGCAAATGACCTGGCTTATACAACTATACCGAAACAGTAAGACAGTAAAGGAACAGTGAGACGCGTCTTCATCGTAGTTTGGTGTCATCTCATGGAAAAAAGGCTCTTGGAATGCAACGACCTCGTGTCTATTCTCTGGACGCTCTACAGGAGCCTCATCTGTCTGTGGTGAAGGATTCTTTGCGTTGATTCCATCTTCGATAGATTTTTAATATTCTTGTACAATTAAATAAAACACATTTAATACATAAAATAGAAGAAGCAAAAGTATAACGCACGCACGATGGTGGACATAAGAGGTGCAAAGCCCAGGTAAAAGACTTTAGAGTGTAGTGGAGTCTATATGGGAGTACGAGCAAGATTGCCTTGCTTGATCTGAAAATTCCAACAATAGATAGTCATTGTTATATAATACATTTGTTAGATCTTCCAAAAATGCGTCCTCATTGGATCAGGTGCTTCGGCCTCTATCATGTAGGGATTTTGCTAATCTTTTTTATATTTACGTTGTTGTTGGAGTGATAATTTAAATATCTGTTCATGTGTTGTCATTTATAAACAAGTAATTCCACAATATTGAAGAAAGGCAACAGCAAAACATATATATATATATATATATATATATATATATATACATATATACATATATATGTATATATATAGTATATATATATATATATATATATATATATATATATATACATATATACATATATATGTAATATATATGATATCAGATACTTAATAATACTTAAGGTATACTCATTTACAAGTGATTTTTTTAAATTTCGAAGTACTGTGCAGCATTTTATAGATATCTACTCAAAATTTTGAAGTACAGGTTATTTTTTTTTATACAATACTTGTATGGTTTTTGAGTGTTTTCGAGTAAAACACTTTAAATGTGTTTTTCTACACAGTATATTTAAAGTAAGTACCATTTATTTTATCGATGTATGCCACAAAATGGCTGTTTAAGTTTGAAATAAAAAAAGTAAAAAGCGTCTAAAGCGTGCCAGTTTATTTATATAAATTATATGACAGCTTTGATTACAACTTTCACAGAATAATTAAATTGGTATATTTAGGTTATACCAAAAATCTGACTAAGTTACTAAATAATATTAAAACAAGGGTATCGAGGATTACCTAAGTTCTCTTGGAGCCTCTGAAGATACAGACTACCTACTTTGAAAGAACAAAAAAGGCTAAAACATCCACAACAATAATTCCCCATGGCAAATAAAGAACCCTCAATGCCTAACCCGCCTCAGTTCTTTCGACAAACATTCAACAAACTCACAACTAATCAAATCACAACTAAACTAATATTTCACAACTAAAAGGTTTATGCACATATATACGTAGATGCATCTAAATCAAAGGAAGGTACTGATGCTGCAGTTATAACCCCAATCCAATATGTCTACCCAACTAATCCTTTGGTTATCAAGATAAAACAAGAAGCTCATACCGCTCAACTAATGAAAAAAAAAAAAATATTATATTCTTCTGGGATCCAATATGGGATGATATCCCATATTGGAATTCAAGGAAATGAAGAGGCAGACAACGCTGCAAAAGAAGCTGCAACTAGTGATAGTGCGGAGTGTACTGAAACAGTTATAAGTGTGGACGTAAAAGCTGCGGTCAAATGTAAAGTGCGATATATATGTGGGAAGAAAAGTGGATAGTGTCATCGGCAAGCTAAGCGATAGTAAAAGATCGATTATACCCTGGCCTACATTACCAACAAGTGGAGAGACCAGGTAATATTAACACGACTCCACTGGGTCATACGCGATTAACTAATAGTCACAATATTTTCCAACAAACAAGGACCAGGATGTGACAAATGTGAAGAAAAGTTAACAATCAAACATATATTAGAGAAATGCCCAGCATTAACGCCAAAGCGCATGTTGTATAATATACCCAACAAACTAAGGGATATTTTAGGTCTACAGTGCAATATATCGACCTAAAAAGTTTCTTTACTTCAAATAACTAAATTCTAAAGGATATCTAGACATATAAATGTAATACAAATTATTGTTCGCTACTCTACTATTGTTTCGCTAATAGCCAATTTGGCTGATGCGATTTAATTAATAAAAAAAAAGAAACAAAAACTACCTGATTAAAGTGCGTTTCATTTATTTGTACTAAAAGTTTGATTAAAATGATTAAAATAAATTTATTTTGTTAAATATATTATGGTCTTTATGTTACATCACATAGGTTCTTCTTTTGAAACCCCATATTATAATCATTTACTTACGTGGTTTGTGCAAGCGCTATGTGGTTAAAGAAAAATGTAGCAGTCAGAGAAAGAGTTTACATTTTTTCTAAGTAAAAACAATAAAGTAGAGTTTGTAATACCTCGTATAACTTTAAAGGCGTAGTCAAAGTGACTGCCTTAGTAATTACTAGAATAATAGACTTATAAAAAAATCGTTCGTTAATAGTTGACAAATCGGAGAGATAGATAACTGAAACTGGAACTAAATAGTCCGAGGTCACTATTGGTATTAAATATAATTTAAACGTGCTTACTTTATTTACCTACTGCATTCATGCTGTGAGAAAAGTTTAACACATGAAATGTTGCAACAATGAGTTCAGAGCCGGACTGAATCACTTTTCCGTGATAAATATCTTAATTAGATTAATTAAGATGTTCATCGAGAAAGACCTGGAAATCAAAAACTAAAAAATATATCCACTTTTGGTTAGGGGTGCGACGGCCCTCTTAAGAACGAAAATGGAAAACTACGTCAAGGAGTACAGTTTTATATCTGAGTTTGGATCTATCATATATAATAGGAATATATGCGCCAATTGATGACACAACTCAACAAATTAAGGATAAATTATACTGGAATATTCACATGATCTTAGTAATGTAAAATGACAACAAAATATTGTCATTAAGTGTCTCAGTTTATCGACCAAAGAGCATACTTGATGCGCAGCGCCCTGCCTTACCTAATTTCCCTTTTTTCACTTTGCTTGAAAACAATGTATAAATAGAAAATAGGGGAACACAAAAGCTGTCCGTAATAAAATTACAGTCGATAAACTAAACCGGAGCAATAGTAACCATCGCATCGCCTAAAAATCGATGGTCATCATAGTTAACAAGACACCGTGACGATGGGCTCCATCGACCCAACCCGTTAAAACATCATGCAACAAGCACTAAGGAACATCACTACAGAAAAAGAGGTTGAAATACACAAGGGAAGATTTAGAGACATCTCCCAGGGATTAAAAGATTTGATAAGGGAGAAAAACAGAACAAAGCAGCTCGCCAGGAGGACAAGAAACCATATATATATAAAAATAGGGCAAATAGACTAAATAATCGAGAGGTCAAAACAACGCTACACCAACACCGTAGCGAAAACTGGGAAAATCATGTCCAAGAAATGGAGGAACAAGGACCAGACATGCAGAACATCTGGAAATTACAAAGACTATTAAAAAGTGACCGGAAACCACTTCCGCCACTACACGGGGAAAACGGAATAGTCTACTCCACAGAGGAAAAAGCAGAAGTTATGAGAAATGCTCTCGAGAGAAAGTGCACACTAAACTTTCACAAAGACGAAGATCTCAACTTCACCGAAGAAATCGAGAAACAGAGAGAAGGGCTTGAGGACGCAAACGACGTCATCCATCTAACATCATCGGAGGAGATAAATGAACTAATCAAGAATAGTTCACCAAAGAAAGACCCAGGTCCGAATCTAATAGAAAACAGATCCCTAAAATACCTACCGGCAAGAGTCATAGTATTCTTAACTAGCATAGTTATTGCAATGCTGAGATACAGGAAATTCCCAAATAGATGGAAAGAGGCTTAGGTCAACATGATTCCAAAACCAGGCAGAGCAGACTCCAAGCCGAAACTGACAGGCTTGGAATAATCCCAGAAGGACAGTTTGGCTTCAGAGCTAACCACTCCAGCGAGCTACAAGTACTTAGATTACCAGAGTAGATAACAGCTGGATTAAACCACAAGCAGTACACAAAAGCAGCCTTCAAGCCTTTGACATAGTCTGGCTTAAAGGGCTGGTATAAAAAATGAGAGGATATGACTACAGCGGGGTAATGACGAGACTAATCTCTTCGTACTTGAACAACCGGAGCTTTAGAGTTCGAATACGACTCGAGAAGTCCTGTCCGAACTCACAATCCCGGAGGCTGGAGTGCCACAAGAAGCGGTCCTGTTACCTCTGCTGTACTTAATATCTACCGCAAACGTTCTCAGAACACCAGGAACACTATTAAACCTTTATACCGATGACACTACAGTAGCGGCCTAGCACCGAAATGTAGACATAGCAGTTAATAACCTGCTGCAAACAGCGTTGGACAAAATCGAGGAATTGAGTATCAGATTTAAAATCGCCATAAACTCCTACAAAACGCAATCGGTGCGATTAAACAAGAGATTTCAGCAGTCAGCAGGAACAACTTACTGTACGGAACATCCCATCGAGTGGAAAAGCGAGACAAACTACCTGGGAGTCATCATGGATAAAGGACTTACATTCGAAAAGCACGTAGATACCACAGTTCAAAAAGCCAACATGGCTAAAACATCCATGAGATGACTCACAGGTAGAAAAAGCAAACTAAGGACCAAAACCAAAATGAGATTAAAAAACAGTATCATTCTACCGAGTCTTACATATAAGTCCCTCGCATGGGTACCTACCTGTAACACTATAAAGAAAGAAGATTCAAGTAGTTTGCAACGCCTGCCTTAGAGAAGCTGTCGACATCTCAAGATATGTAGCAGAAAGCTTTATATATTCAGGGAACTACAATAGGTCAGGGTGATGGAATTAATGAAGGATAGAGCTAGGACAAAATTCGCAGAACTGCAAAACCACTCTGGTCCCATACTGCGAGAGATCATGAGATAAGCCCTTTTCAAAGATGGAAACATAAAAGGCGGAATAAATTAAGAAATTAAATAAAAGTGAAGTCAAATAAAATAAAAAGTAGTGAGAGAAAACTACATAAATACGGGAGAGAAAATCAAATAAGGAAATAAACAAAATCACCAGAGAGAAAAATAAACAAACCAACAGAGGATGCTTCGTAGCTCTAATTTTTAGACAAATACTGCAAATTGCCGCACTATGTGTTCCCCAAGGAGGTAAGAACCAAAGAAAAAATTCCTACAAACAAAAATTAACAAAAAATATAAAAAACTGCCAAGGTCAACAAAAAAAAAACAACAATAAATACCCGGCGAAAGCCAACGAAAAAAATAAACAAAAACAAAGAACCAGGGTACGAATCGGTTAGGGAACCATGTTGTAGTTCTATTACCTAGGACTACCACATGAAGAGCAAGTTTCTGATAGTTGTTCCCCTAGTGCGCATCAGAGAGCTATAGGGGGAAATGGATAGTCTAAAGCATCGGAGTTGGGTGGAGTGACTCCTGTTTTACTTGAGTTAATACACCTTGATCCAATGAATCGTGAATCGTGAACCCTAACGTAATTCCTAGACGTGAACATGTCTTACAGCTTATAAATTGCTTGCTTGAGAAGAAGCAGACATGCACGGCCTCTCCTAGAGTATCATACACTCTAGGGGGCCTCCTGTTGGGGCTCTACTCCATACTACCACCTGAGACTCTGCGCTTGCCTTTTGTTCTTCATTAAATGTTGTTTTTATTTTTAGATGTAAGAAATTAAACAAGACTTGTTAAAATAACAAACCTATCGTCCTATCTACCTAAACAAGAACAAGTGCGACGCATACTTCGTATGCTATACACGAAGCCCCTCTGCAGAGCGTACAGGGCAAGCAGTCATTTTAGAGGTCTTACTTCCCCGAGACGACAATATTATTTTAGCATTGTATAGTCAAAGATCGTGAAAAAGATTTAAAAGAAGTGGCATTATGTGGGTTCACAGCCATAGAGGGAGCATTTGATAACACCTAATTGAAGTCTATTAACGTTGCTGAAACATAAAAAGGTATACCACCTTCCACCATTACATAGATTCAATCCATGCTCGGTAGTAGGAACATAATTACCTTTCTAGGAGAACAGTCATCGACTGTAAGAGCAATAAAAGCTTCGCAGTAAAGTTTGTAAAAATTAAAAGTCGAAATCTGAAGATTTCTTAGTTTTCGAAACCAAAATTCAGATAATTGTCCAAATCTGTGTGAACAAATTCGTTGGCTCAGTGAAGATGTTCGTTCAGTTGTAATGTAAACACAAAATAATAGTAGCAGAGTTTATTGACGAGACGTACACTATGAGTGTTGACCCGGGATTACTTTGAGTAGAGACTGTTGCAGTTGAGCGTTGAAGACTATCACGTTTGTTGAGTGAATATTGATTGAATGCTTCTCTAGGCAAGAGATTTTAGTTTTATATAAGTTTTAATTGGGTCGCGGACCTAATGACATGTGTATCTAAGTTGTGTGTAAATTGTTTAACTTTCGTCAGCACTTTCGACTGATGTCCAAATTTTATTGTTGATAATTGACCAAATCTAATGTAACCTAATTAACTACGTGTGTGTATTTAATAACAAATAAATTCATTCGGTCTACTGGGTGATAAAATTATACTGTCCAATTTCGGATATGAATTCTGAAAATTTGATATTGGACACTGTGCATTGTACAATTTTCAAAGCAAAACAGACGATGAATCGACTCACATGAGTAATCTAAATTTGCATTCCACAACATATCAATTTATCTAGGCAGGAACCTTTAGCGACCTGGTTTCTTATACTCAAAACGTGAGTAAAGGAAAATACAGAAAAGGTAGTTAAGATTTGATTTCAGTATAGTGCTTTCACTATTAGCTTATACGTGTTTCGTCCTATCAGAAGTCCTCAGAGTCACCATGTGCAAACTTCAAACGTAAAATTCAAAAGTTCCATTAAAAATTTGATTTTTTTTTCTTAAGTTCTTTATGGTTTTTTATCTATTACTTTACGATTGGTAAGTCCATTCTGTTTTCTATAAATTTTCATAAAAACTTAGCTCCCTTAGATTATATTATAAGGAATTCATAAGAGCTCTACGACTCACATATTTTAAATATAAATGTCAAAAGTACTTCTATCTACCACTAAATTGTTACAAACATTACAATAAACTATAATATTATGGAAATATTCTTAAAAGTAAAAACTAATTATTAAAATATATACATTTTTAAGGGTTACTTACAGGAATCTGCACAAATGTCCCATTACTCAGGACCGGATGTGAGTAAAGCGGCACCACAGGCACTCTTCCGTTTTTAATAAATATCGGCCCCTGTATCGGCGTCACGGGTATGTGTACATGCTCCTCTTCTTCTTCGTAATCATAATCGATGACCGGATGCACACTGGCCTTTGTGAGATCGGCTACTTTTGTGTATCTCGGCGGACCTGGCGCCGAAGGAATCTGACCTCTCGGAACCTGACCTTGAGGAGGACTATTTGGAGGTAGTTGGCCTTGAGGAACATTATTTTGAGTTGGCAGTTGTCCTTGCTGGCCTTGTTGTGGCACATGGAGGAATGGATTGTTAGGAAACTCTTCGCCTAGGAAGGGTTTTTGGGGTTGCGGGTATGAGTACCCTTGGTGGGGTTGTTGGTAAGGTTGATATGGAGGGGCTTGGTGGTAGTAACTCGTTGGGGGATTAGGGGTTGCTATAAACGGGAGGAATAATTTAGGAGCGCCATTTTCAGTTGGTCAGTGAGCGGATTTCATATTCTTCATTTTTGAGTGAGATGCACTAATATGAGACATATAATCTGTAAAAAAAAACATTTTTTTAGACCATTTTCTATATAAAAGTTTAGAATTAACATAAAATCAATTTACTAATAAATTTTTTCTACAACAGAAAAATTTTTATTGAATATCATAAAAAACAATTAAAAGCGTCTACCAACACAACAAACAATAAACTGGAAGTCAGAATATATAGACAATTTATGGAACAGGCAATGGAATAACGCAGACGTACAAACCATGACGTCCTATGCTTTGCAATTATTGAACTAAACTGAAAGAACTGAAAGAACTGAAAGAACTGAAAGAACTGAAAGAACTGAAAGAACTGAAAGAACTGAAAGAACTGAAAGAACTGAAAGAACTGAAAGAACTGAAAGAACTGAAAGAACTGAAAGAACTGAAAGAACTGAAAGAACTGAAAGAACTGAAAGAACTGAAAGAACTGAAAGAACTGAAAGAACTGAAAGAACTGAAAGAACTGAAAGAACTGAAAGAACTGAAAGAACTGAAAGAACTGAAAGAACTGAAAGAACTGAAAGAACTGAAAGAACTGAAAGAACTGAAAGAACTGAAAGAACTGAAAGAACTGAAAGAACTGAAAGAACTGAAAGAACTGAAAGAACTGAAAGAACTGAAAGAACTGAAAGAACTGAAAGAACTGAAAGAACTGAAAGAACTGAAAGAACTGAAAGAACTGAAAGAACTGAAAGAACTGAAAGAACTGAAAGAACTGAAAGAACTGAAAGAACTGAAAGAACTGAAAGAACTGAAAGAACTGAAAGAACTGAAAGAACTGAAAGAACTGAAAGAACTGAAAGAACTGAAAGAACTGAAAGAACTGAAAGAACTGAAAGAACTGAAAGAACTGAAAGAACTGAAAGAACTGAAAGAACTGAAAGAACTGAAAGAACTGAAAGAACTGAAAGAACTGAAAGAACTGAAAGAACTGAAAGAACTGAAAGAACTGAAAGAACTGAAAGAACTGAAAGAACTGAAAGAACTGAAAGAACTGAAAGAACTGAAAGAACTGAAAGAACTGAAAGAACTGAAAGAACTGAAAGAACTGAAAGAACTGAAAGAACTGAAAGAACTGAAAGAACTGAAAGAACTGAAAGAACTGAAAGAACTGAAAGAACTGAAAGAACTGAAAGAATTGAAAGAACTGAAAGAACTGAAAGAACTGAAAGAACTGAAAGAACTGAAAGAACTGAAAGAACTGAAAGAACTGAAAGAACTGAAAGAACTGAAAGAACTGAAAGAACTGAAAGAACTGAAAGAACTGAAAGAACTGAAAGAACTGAAAGAACTGAAAGAACTGAAAGAACTGAAAGAACTGAAAGAACTGAAAGAACTGAAAGAACTGAAAGAAATGAAAGAACTGAAAGAACTGAAAGAACTGAAAGAACTGAAAAGAACTGAAAGAACTGAAAGAACTGAAAGAACTGAAGGAACTGAAAGAACTGAAAGAACTGAAAGAACTGAAAGAACTGAAAAAACTGAAAGAACTGAAAGAACTGAAAGAACTGAAAGAACTGAAAGAACTGAAAGAACTGAAAGAACTGAAAGAACTGAAAGAACTGAAAGAACTGAAAGAACTGAAAGAACTGAAAGAACTGAAAGAACTGAAAGAACTGAAAGAACTGAAAGAACTGAAAGAACTGAAAGAACTGAAAGAACTGAAAGAACTGAAAGAACTGAAAGAACTGAAAGAACTGAAAGAACTGAAAGAACTGAAAGAACTGAAAGAACTGAAAGAACTGAAAGAACTGAAAGAACTGAAAGAACTGAAAGAACTGAAAGAACTGAAAGAACTGAAAGAACTGAAAGAACTGAAAGAACTGAAAGAACTGAAAGAACTGAAAGAACTGAAAGAACTGAAAGAACTGAAAGAACTGAAAGAACTGAAAGAACTGAAAGAACTGAAAGAACTGAAAGAACTGAAAGAACTGAAAGAACTGAAAGAACTGAAAGAACTGAAAGAACTGAAAGAATTGAAAGAACTGAAAGAACTGAAAGAACTGAAAGAACTGAAAGAACTGAAAGAACTGAAAGAACTGAAAGAACTGAAAGAACTGAAAGAACTGAAAGAACTGAAAGAACTGAAAGAACTGAAAGAACTGAAAGAACTGAAAGAACTGAAAGAACTGAAAGAACTGAAAGAACTGAAAGAACTGAAAGAAATGAAAGAACTGAAAGAACTGAAAGAACTGAAAGAACTGAAAAGAACTGAAAGAACTGAAAGAACTGAAAGAACTGAAGGAACTGAAAGAACTGAAAGAACTGAAAGAACTGAAAGAACTGAAAAAACTGAAAGAACTGAAAGAACTGAAAGAACTGAAAGAACTGAAAGAACTGAAAGAACTGAAAGAACTGAAAGAACTGAAAGAACTGAAAGAACTGAAAGAACTGAAAGAACTGAAAGAACTGAAAGAACTGAAAGAACTGAAAGAACTGAAAGAACTGAAAGAACTGAAAGAACTGAAAGAACTGAAAGAACTGAAAAAACTGAAAGAACTGAAAGAACTGAAAGAACTGAAAGAACTGAAAGAACTGAAAGAACTGAAAGAACTGAAAGAACTGAAAGAACTGAAAGAACTGAAAGAACTGAAAGAACTGAAAGAACTGAAAGAACTGAAAGAACTGAAAGAACTGAAAGAACTGAAAGAACTGAAAGAACTGAAAGAACTGAAAGAACTGAAAGAACTGAAAGAACTGAAAGAACTGAAAGAACTGAAAGAACTGAAAGAACTGAAAGAACTGAAAGAACTGAAAGAACTGAAAGAACTGAAAGAACTGAAAGAACTGAAAGAACTGAAAGAACTGAAAGAACTGAAAGAACTGAAAGAACTGAAAGAACTGAAAGAACTGAAAGAACTGAAAGAATAGAAAGTACTGAAATAACTGAAAGAACTGAAAGAACTGAAGAACTGAAAGAACTGAAGGAACTGAAAGAACTGAAAGAACTGAAAGAACTGAAAGAACTGAAAGAACTGAAAGAACTGAAAGAACTGAAAGAACTGAAAGAACTGAAAGAACTGAAAGAACTGAATGAATTGGAAGAAGCTATAACCAAAACAAAGCTGTCTAGGATTAGATGGCTAAGTTCTAGTAACCAGGAAATGAAGCAGTGACATATGCAATTAAACAAAAAAATCCAGAAGGCAGAAAGAAATGGGAAACCAAAATCTAATTGGTTGCAAGAAGTTAAGGAAGACCTACAAGGCAGACATTAGATGTAGAGATTTTCAGTACGATAAAAAAAGCAAAGGGGACTGGTTCACTCAAACAAGTACATTCACTGTCTACATAACAATGACTTAATACTCTCTCTCCCCCTCTTCCTTAAACGCTCTCTTAATTTTGCTAATAAAATTATTTAAATGTTTTTAAATAGTTTATTATTTAATGAATTTTTTTCACTCATGGAATTGCAGCACTCCTCCAGACGACCTCTTTTATCACATATTATTATGCTCTTGTTGCATAAATCACTATTAAAAAAATTAAAAAAATATTTTAAATATAAACTAGTATATTAGTTCTGTTGCTAATATTGCACCGATCAGTTCGTAGTTCACACGATGACGATATTATTATAATTTCGACTGATTTATGGAGATATGCAAATGAGAGATGACTAGAAAGTCAACAACATCCGAGTTAAGATTTTAATTTATGTAAATTAACGATATTAGCGACTAAAATATAAGATAAGAAGGTTTGAAGAAAGCATCAGCTGAGCAAGTTGGCTAAGAAAGTTTTATACGATTTTTAATAAAAGAAAATAATATTTTATATTTAATAAGTTTCGACCGATAGGGAGCTATGGATGTGAAACTTAGATATTGCCTCAAAAATCTGTAACACGTATGGACATATTTGAAAGAAAGGCATTGAGACTAATAAAATAACAAGTGGCGAATCAGATACAATTATGAAGTAGACTCTCTTTAATTCGAAACTCGAGATACTCTTAAAATATTACGAATTATTGAGTGTTTGAAATATCAAATGGTTCGAAATGTAAAATAAAAAAACTGCGAAATATTAAGTGTTGATCAATCA